>JAPDSC010076968.1:0-11288 GCA_026290005.1 Latrodectus geometricus | reverse complement strand
AGAAAGCAAGTAAAAAAGTTAATATGGCTGATTATTTCAAAACATCAAAACTCAGTATTCATAAAATGTGTATCAATAAAAATTTATTTTTATTATAAAAATTTTTATCATAAAAATTATATTTTTATTATTTTTTGAATAAAAAAATTGTCCTCTTCCATGTTTCTTTTATATCCTATTTTTACCACATTTGCCACAATGTATGAAAGCATTATTTAATACATTTTTAAGAAAACAAGTTTGCTTTGTAAAAAACCAATTAATTGGTTACATAATAAGAATAAATTTAAAACATTAAATCAATTATCATAAAATGAAGGCAATAAAAATTTTAAAAGTCAATTTACTAATTAGTTTATAGAAATTATTATATTATAATGTGAGATAATTAATGGTTATGGAACTGTTATGAAGCCCATTTAATGTATTATGTACTTCTGAACTTGTTTTTAATTGCACATTAAAAATATATTTTTCAATGTGCAATTAAATTCAATGTGCAAAAAATGAATATTTTTTAAACACAGCTTCCAATACTTTAACTTTAAACTAACCCAAATAAAAATAAATCATAAAAAATTTTGAAAGCAAATATATGTCATTTTAAATCATATTAATGTCATATAGGAGTTTTTAAGTACAAACATTCTAATATTTGATATAATCAAATTTTATATATTTGAATTATTTTAAATAAATTCAAAGTATAGATCATGACAAGCAATTTTTATTACTCTATATAGTTATTATTAAATTAGGATAAATATCATATATGCACAAAATTACAACTATTGGAAAAAATACAGTAAAATATATTTGAAAGTACAAACTATTTATATACAAACAAAACAAATAAGGTATTAAAAATGCAGTATATATATAATATATATAATTTTTGTATAATCTATAATAATATCTTAAGAAGAGATCAAAAATATAAAGATGCAGATGTACAAAAATATAAAAAATATATTCATAAAGTGGCACTTATTTGTCCTAAATTTCTATAAGGTTCTATCATTTAGTAACATTACACTAATTGTCAATGTAGATTGACATCATCAGATGCTAATTTGTTTATACAAGAATATTTTAAAAAATAAAACAAAATTAATTTCAAACATTTGAGTTAATAATCAATCTTTGAATTTAATAATGTATTTTATGTTTTTCTTTACATAAAAGAAAGGAATTATTCATTGGTTTTTCCATCAGTTTACGAAAAATATATAAAATTATAACTACATTCTAGTTATTTGCAATTTTATATTGAATAATTTGCATTTGATAATTATCTATTAAAACCATTTATATTTGAAAATCGCTTAATTAAATGTACTAAGTAGATTTTAAAAAAATATTGAAAAAAGAATTTACCAAAAAACAAACTTCAATTAAACCAAAGAATACATATAAAAAATGGTAAGATTGATTTCTTAATTTTGTAATGAAAACAATGACAATAGCAGAATCAAAAAATTTTTAATGTATGTAAATAAAACTTACCATAAAAGAGGAGAGTGATGAAACCATAAAGGCTGTGAATTTGTATGAATACTTCGGTTAACACTAAAGGCAACATTTAAACATGAAGCAGCAAAGCTAGAAAAGGATATTTACATTCTTTTAATGAAATTGTGATCTTACAATCTAATATTAAATTATGTCATATATTTAAAGATTCTTATACTTAGTTTTAAACTGTAATGTTACATATTAATTGCAAAATAATCCATATTTTAAGAACATAGATTCTTATTTAAATATAAAAAATAAATTTTAAAATAAAAGGATGAATTCTAGAATCAATATTTTTGCTTTAAATTTATTGTATAATGTATAAGGAATTGCGATTTTATAGTTCCTTTTCAAAATTAACAACATTTTGTGTATGAACACCTATTTTTGGATTAATAAAATTGTATTTGTGATTCACTTTGCATAAAAGAACTCTTCTTTTTCTATTTTGTTCGCCTGGTAACCTTTCCAGCAATCAGAATAGATTGTACTTCCATCTGCAAAGCTTTCATTAATATTCTATGAAAGCATTAAACCAGATCTATCAAGAACCATGACAAGAAATTATTCTTATGCCTCTACATTTACTACCAAAAAATTGTAACAGAATACTTGTCTCGAATCACTTTTTCATTTTGTAAATAGGCTTTCACCAATTTCCACAATTTGTTTTAATCCACCATCTTCTTGTAATCTTTTTTTTTTTCTTTGCATTTTCAAAAAGTATTGTTTTTCAATAGAACTGTTCCAATCAATGACAATTTTAGGTACTTGCATATTAGTGCCATTGCAGCTAATTTTGTGTCAAAACTTTAATAGAATTAGTGCTTAATCTATAGTTAGAAAATTATAGTTATTATGAAAAGTTTACTTAAAAGTAGAAAAAGCTATTTTCTAATTATAAGGAAATTTCTTTGAAATGCAGTCGGCTTAAAAAGCTGCAGTGATGCTAATACATAAATACCCAATTTTGTCTGATAAATCCAAATGCTTTTTACAAAATTTAATAGAAGTAACCTTTCAGCACCGGCAGCATAAAAATTTATGCAAAATATGCAAATAGTATCTGGCTTCCTTCAACCCAATTATTATTTCTTTACTCAAACCTGCTGATGACATTGTTGTCAGTTGCACTTCTAAAAAATATGTTATTTGAAAAATAGATATATTTGATGAAAATTATTGCATTTTTGCCTTTTTGGTAATGTCATGATTCGTTAAATATTAAATCATATTTATTACCATGAGGAAAATCCCAAATTCGTATTTTTTAGCTCTCAAAATGATTGAATAAATCAGCACAAATATGGTATACAATACTTTGTTTACCTTATTTTCTGATAATATTATGTACCTCCATTATAAGTACAGTGATTGTTGCACATTTTATATACATACACAATAGCAGATACACATATACAAATTTTGCAGTTTTATTTGAGTATAACAGCATGTATCTAAAATTATTATTTATATATTACCAAAATTAACTACATTGATCTATTTATTGAGACTATATACTTATTTGATTAAATTGCAGTTTAGGTACCCTTCTTCGCCAACTTGCGAATCTTTTCGTGCATGCTCATTAATTACTCTTTTGTTTTAGCCTTTTCATTGGTCGCTAATTAAGTTTCACTTTGAAATAGCGGCAGAATTTTCTTCACGGCATCGCCGTTTTAGAAAACGCGCGAAGCGGTGGACCTAAAACACATTTTCACCACTTATTTACATGCAGTAACAAATATCAAAAGCGGACACATCTGCGAAACGAAGCTTTTGGCACATCAGCATTTCACTTTCTTGGAGCACATCAGCAAGAAACAGGAGTTAATTCACCAGTTGTTACATTTTAAAATTAAAGAAACTAATCATTTTTACCAAGATTAGATCATTGATTTCAAGTAAATCTTCATACAAATGGTAATTAATATAATTTCTTGGTACACATACATATTATATCAATAAAATTAAAAACAATTTCTTAAATTGAAAATAATATTTCACGTAAATTCACCCGAATTGTATGAACAATAAGAAAATTTAAAAAGAAGTATATAACTCTTCAACCACAATATTTTGAAAGAATTATTTAAAGGAAAAAAAATCATTTAGTGAAATTTCTATACTCATTGAATTAAAATACATCCTAGTAAATTTTATTAATGACAAAAAATAAAAATGCACTTTCAAGTCTCCAAAAGAATATCTTGTTCTTACTGAAATATTAACAAATATTAATTACCCGCGAAAGGGTGCATTCAGGAAAGTCATTGAACCATTCAAAAATAATTACTACGAAAATAAATACATTGATTCTAAAGTATTTTCTTGCTTATGATTTATAGGTACGAATCTAGAAAAAAATAAACACAAACAATAAACAAAACACCAATGCGAATACAGTTGTAGTTAAATTTTAAAGAAGACAATTACAGCTGAGCATAGTGGGGCTCATTGGTAGCATTTGATCGTGATTGAACGACGATGTCAACACACGAAATTTAAAGATTAAGTAAAGCCAGTAAAATAATTTTTAATAAATGAAAATCAGACATTCTTTATATATGAAATATTTATTTATGGAAATTGTTTGACGAATATGATAAATATTAAAAGTTTTTTCGTGACATTTAATAGCCTCCTTTTTATTTGATGCTCAAAAAGATCTGAACTGAAGTATACCAAATTTTGGATAGTGAGAAATAATGTGGAATCAGTAGCATTACACGTTGTAGTGTGTTTCAGTATTAAAATTTAATAAGTTTTAGAATTATTTCAAACACTACAATAATCAAACTATTAAATTATTGCAAGAGTTAACAAATAATATTGATATAAAAATACTGAATTAATATATTTCACTTTTCATCGAGTATAAAAGTAGGCTTCTGGCCACTTTGAAAAACAATCTACACATGTAAGATAGAAGCAAAAACCTTCTGAAGGTGGCAAAGGTCCTACAATATCTATGTGCACATGCTCGAATCTAGCATTTGGTGGAATAATTGTCCCTAGTTTGCTTTGTTTGTGACGGGTGACTTTTGAACGTTGATAAGCTAAACATTGTTGTGCCAATCAGGGCCGGCGCTAGCAGCTTCGCCGCCCCGAGCAAAGAGGTAAAATGCCGTCCCTTTATAACAAAAATTAAAAGAGATAACCTAAACCCTTTCCGTGATTAATGCTAAATGGTCAAAACTCAATTATTTTAGAAAGAGAAAATGTTTAAAAGTTTGAGAAATTTAATTTTAGGACCCATTTGCCACCCCCTAAGGTTGCCGCTCCCTAGCGCCGGCCCTGGTGCCAATGCTTTAACATCTGCTTTCTTTCCATGCCATACATATCGCTCTTCCACTAACCTGATAGTTGTCTTAATTCCAGGATGGGAAATAGAATTCAGATTGAAAATATCTTTTTTCTATCTACTTCAGGCACAAATGGTCGAATTCTATTGTAAGTTACATCACAATACAATTTAATGACAGGATCTCCCATTGGAAAAGATTTAAATACTAAAGATGTTTTATCTGGATCCGATAAAAATTCAGACAAATCTTAGTCGTTTTTCTGGCTTATAGCCATTTATTGAAAGTCAATGCAAGATGGTGTTTCAATGGTTGCATTGCTTATCCGAGAAAGGGCATCAACAACAACATTGTCAATTCCTTTGATATGTTGAATATTCGTTGTAAACTGGCTAATATAATCTAAATGACGCAACTGTCTCAGTGAGATCCTGTCCTCTTTTTATTTAAAAGAGAATCTAAGCGGCTTGTGATCAGTAAAGATGATGAATAGTCGACCTTCTACTATATGCCTAAAATATCTAACAACCATGTATGCAGCCAACAACTCCCTGTCATATGCATTATAATTAAGTTGAGGTGCTGAAAGCTTTTTCGAATAAAAAAACCAAGTGGCTGCCACTCTTTATTGAATCATTGATTCAGAGCAACACTCACTGCTGTGTCCAAAACGTGTATCACGGATGCAAAAGTGCCTTTAAAACTGGCTGGTAAAGCACAGTTGCCCCGGCCAAAATCATTTCTGCATTTTTTAAATGCTGCTACAGCTTCATTAGACCAATTTATCACCGTTTTGTCATTTCTTTTACTGTTTTTCAAATATTCATTTAAAATAGCTTGTGTGTGGGCTTGGGACAAATCACCTATAAAAGTTTGTGATTGCAAGAAATCAGCGAAGCTCTTTCACCGTAACTGGTTGCGGGAGTTCACAATCACAGTAACTTGGTCTGAGAGTGGAACAATTCCTTCTGCAGTCACTAGATGTCCCAGAAATGCTACGGAAAACTGTTCTTATACACATTTACTAACATTAAGAATTACATCATATTCAGAGAAATGTTGGAAAACTTTTTTTTAAATGTATTAAATGTTCATTTTCATTTCTTGAAGCTAATAAAGTATCATCAAAATATGGCACACAAAATTCAAATTCACCCTCACCAAGTATGAAACATTGAAATGTTGCAGCAGCATTTGACAATCCGAATTACATAAACAAAAATTCGAAAAGTCCAAACAGAGTTGTTACAGCGGGTTTTGGCATGTCTTCCTTGGGTACCGGAATTCAATTCTATGCTTTGCTCAGGTTCAATGTGGAAAATATTGATTTTCCTTCCTAAACCTAAGAGATGTCCTGAATATTTGGTATCGGGTATCTGTCGGGAACAGTGACACTAATAAATCGGCAAAAATCACCAAAAGGTCGCCAGTCCCCATTCTTCTTTGGCACTATATAAAGTGAACTCGCCTAACAAGTTTTGGACGGTCGACAGATTCCAGAAGACCCGAGAAACTCAAATTCCTGTTTTGCAGCTTTAACTTATCTGCTGGCAATCATCGCGGCCTTGAAAAAACGGGTGGTCCAGTCGTTTAAATCCAGTGTTCGACTCCATGAAGAATTTTTGTTGAGGTGGTATGTGCTTCTATAATTGTTGGAAATTTCGACAGCGATTTGTGAAATTTAGTGTTTCTAACAATAACTTTTACCGAAAAATTATTTCCCGTAAATAAAGTTCCTTTTGTTTGTAATGTGGTTAATGGATCAATCAAAACACTAGAAGCCGCTGTGGCCTGTTTGGTTAGGGTGACGTTCTAGTTACCGGAAGGTAGTGAATTTGAATCCCGGCTTAACCGAAGATCCGTCGTGTTCACTAAGGGAGACTGGGGAACGTAAAATATGTTGGGTCGCAATGTCCTCCATGTTCCCATTCCAAATTAATACCTCCGGGGTTGGTTGGAGTCAGTCTGCTATGTTTCTTATTTGGCTTTAACTTCTAAATTGAAAAACCCAGATGATAATGCTATCTATGAGCCAAAGTCGTACTTCCACGTTCGTATGCTTAACATTCTACTTTTGAGATGTCTCAACTTGTCAATACACAAAATATATTACTTCAAATTTGGTAATCCCTTGTCCCATGGTGAGATAAAACTATTTCAGCATAAAGTTTTTCGAAAGCATTCTTCGCCATATACTACTATTATTGGTAAACTCTTGTCCAAGATAAATCTAATATTGGACCTATATTATATAACGGGCATCAAGTTTTGGGCATGCCTATATCGGTCTTTTTAAAAGAACAAAGTTGCTTCGAATTTTGGGTATGCCTAAATAAGGTATATCACAAGTTTCATCCACTGTGACTGATATTCAATAGTTGTTTTTACTTATAAGAATATATATGTTTTAGATTTTAGATAAATTGTTGTTTTCAAAAAAATATTCCCCCAAAAACCCTTTTTAATAAATATGAGAGTTTATATTCCTAATGTTTTATTTGTTTGAAAAATTATATTTTACTTGTAAGAATTATATTTTCATAAATTAACTGAATAAATTTTTTAAATAGATAATTTTACTATAGAATAAAGTGGTCAGTTATCTTATTTTCTCCTGTGTTTTTTTATATTTATTAATCAGGATCTGAAAGTTTAAATATATCTTATATTAGTTTGGGGAAAAAGTAATCCATTATTTTTTCGGTAGACGTTTGTAGTGATCGATATTTCGTGAGGTATATTTCAAACAATTTGAGATTTATGCTCATTGGAAAGGTGACATTTGACATTAAAATATCCTCTTGCGGTTTTTTGTTTGATTAATTCAGTTACGAGTACAAGGTTTTAAAAATGGAAGATAACAAACAGAAAATTCGATACATTTTCGCTTTTCTCTTGTAACGTCGGAAAAGATAGCCAGATGGCTAAAATTGTGAAAGGTGTTTATCGTCCTATATAAGACTGTAATAACCAGTTACGTACAAATTTTGTTTGGTCGATTCCGTTCGGGTATTTTTGATGTTAGAGATGCACCTCGCATGTGGATACAGCATCGTCGGAAATGTCTGTAAAATATAAAAAATGGTCGAAGTTGACCGCATGTCAGCAGTCGTAACGCCCAAGACCTAAAAATCTACATGAAAACTGTTTTAAACCTTTTTACAAAGCGAAACCAAAAGAAGTTACATAAAGTTCACGTGAAGATAATGGATTTCTTTTTCCCGAAACTAATATTTCAGTTATATATTAAAGCAGCTATCGACTAAATTTGTTGACGAATGTAAAATTAATTTGAATGTAATCCTTCAAATGTAAACTTAAGTTGATACTATACAGTGAGTTGACAGTAAGAATAAATTTAAAATGCACCAAATTTTTGCAGATGTGAATAGATTTTATTCGTGTTTCTTAAAAAGATACTATTCTTTTATGGTGATGCTATAATCTGTGAATTTCGATACATTATTTACTGATACACTATTCCAACCAATTTCTACAATAATGTTGTTAAATCAAATAATTAAAAGTGAAAAATTCATTTTAATTAATAGATTTTAATTCATGGTTTAATAATTTAATCTTAAATGATATCCATAATTGCAATTAAAAGTATTTCATTAAGCAAAATAAGTCAAACTCAAAATCAGCATTGAACTCAGGACTATAGTCGCTATTAAAACATTCATAAAAATCAGATGTTAATCGCATTTTTAGTTTTAATATTATGTGATGATTCTTCAAGTAATTGAATTATAATCATCGTGGATTCTCAGTGACTCAGTTTTTAATTTTTACTGCATACTGTCACTCAACATTTAGAAAAATTTAATTAAAATATTTTTTTATAGTATTTTTTTTTAAGTATATTTTTCCGTGACTTATTTTTTATCAAATGACCAGCATAAACTTATGTCTCAATTTATTGTTACATCTAATATTTATATAGAAATATGCATTCATTATTGATTTGTAAAAATTATGTTATTAAATTAGGTTTATATGTATTGCCAGATTTTAATATCCTCATTTGCAATAATTAATAATTGCATCAGGATGTGTGTTAATTCTTGATTTATATAATAATTTTGTTAGTTATTAATGTGATTGTATTGATTGTGAATTACTTCTTTTTTCCAAGACTAAATAAATTTAGTCACATTTGCTATAACATTGTTCGCGCCTAGATAAAAAAAAAATATTTTCTTTAACATAATTATCAATTTATTTTTGATAAGAGTATAGATTATATGAAGGACAAGAAATTCTAGACAATTTCTAATTTCATCGAGAATTTAAAATAATAGATTAATTTTCCAATAAATTTAGCTATTAAATTAACGTATTAAAAAGTTTGTCGTAACTACCACATATTAAAAGGAAAAGGATGTACACCATTTCATTTTTTATATATTTATTGAAACAGAAATTGTGTACATATTTTTAAGCAAAAATATAATGAACTCTCCTTTTTACGAACTAGGGACTGATCACTAACATGGTAACATAGACGTATAAAATTTCTTATTTACGAACTAATTTTCATAAATCATATTACGAACTAATTTTTATAATTTTTTTTTAATTGTAATTGTTGAGGAACTTATATTGACGCATTTTGATTGGAGAATCGTAAGTCCTTGGAGCTGGGTATAACTAAATTACCGCGTAGTTCCGAAAGCCTGGATGATGTGCGTGTTAGCTTACTTTTCTTTCATATATTCTTGTCTTTTCTATCCAAAAGAAAGTGATAGCTAGCTTTTTTTGCATAAACTTACATAAGCTTGTTTTTATCATTTACATAAACTATAAATTATTTGTTAGCCATTTTTTGTTAAACTATACTTAAGGGTGCCCCCTTAGCAAACCTGATTATTCTGTGGCAACAAAAATCGCCAATTGTTTTGTTGCAATCAGAATACTATTAGGTTTTACCCAGCTTGGCAATCAACATCGACACAATTTAGCAAGAATTAAGGGGGCACCCTAAAGTATAGGCTAACCATCATTTCTTATGGTGAGCTTTGAGAAACTAGTTTTTTGGGGAAAACAAGTTTCTCAAAGCTCACCATAAAAAAACTATGGATAACTTTTGGAGGCCTGTGTACATCAGAAATACACTGGAATAGTTTTGAAAAATATTCCAATGTATTTCTGATATATTGCAAAATTATTTAATATAATAAAACTGAAAATCTTCCTAGTTTTATTTTAATTTGAGTAGAATAGAGTAGACGCAGTTTCCATAGAAACATTTTGGCCAAGAAGCAAATTGAAATAAAAGCTTAGATTAGGTCATAAAGAGATCACATGGCCAATAAAATTCGTGAGAAATAAAACTAACATGAAAAACAAGTATCAAATATCCATATTAATATATTTTGTATTTCAACTTATTTTACTTTTAGAATTTGGGATGAAAATTGTTTTCAATTTTTGGTGAACGGGGAAGTTTAAATTTTAATATATATTTTCATCTGGGACTTTTTAATTGAAAATTTTGCTTAGAATAAATTTCTTGTAAAATGATGAATAAATGTGGTACAATACCTGGTTAAATATTTGAATATTGTCATGAAAATTTTGGGAAATTACATATCATTAAAACACTAAATTGTAACATATTCCAACATTTGGAAAAAATTTGATCTGTCGCCAGTAAATGAGAACACATTTTGAAAGTTAATTCATTAAGAAATTACTTTTGTATTTGAGGACTAATATAGGAAATAGTGTAGAATCTTATATTCTTCAGTGGTTATTAAATTGTATCAACTTCAATTCAATATTTACTGTTCTTTAGAAATTTAAAGGTGAAAATGTGAATGCTAAAATATTGATGTTTCGGCCATTTTCATGTTATAGTTTCTACAATAATTTAGTTTCTATGAAAGATGTGAAATATAATTCATGATTAAGAGCATTTTAATAATAAAAAATTCTGTTTTTTTTCTGTTAAGTTATACTTAATTATGCATCTTGTATGAATATATCTTTCCTCGTAGCATAGATTTTCTAGAATACCCTAGTAACAGAGGCTTATTGGCATTACACTGGCCATTCACCGGTTCCATTCCCAACTCACTTTTCACCAAATTTTCTCATCGGTCCGAGCCCGGTATCTTATACTTGAAACGGTCACTGTTTTTTCTACCGCACATTGTGCTCGACATCGTCATCGGCTGTTGATGCAGTGGTCATTAAGCGGCAGCCGTGGTATTTACCAAAGAGATTGAAACGAATCACGAGTAGAATAAGTAAAAATTCTACGCATGCGCGGCCGCCATATTTGAAATTCATTGTGTTTACCAATTTTTTTTTCTACTATTTATACTAGTTATATTTCGCTCTGGAATTAGCTATTATTTATTATATCATTTTTAGCGAGCATTTATAACAGAATATTTTGGTAAGTACTATTAATTCTTTTAAATAAATAACAAGTACATATCTTTAAAATGCCTATTT
>JAPDSC010076954.1:30058-50623 GCA_026290005.1 Latrodectus geometricus | reverse complement strand
GAGTATAAAAAGACTAGCTTAATACTAAAATGCACATTCTCTTAAATCCATAATATACGATATTTTGTTCAAAAGTTAATATTTTTAACAAAAGTCAGTAGTTTTTTTTTATTTATATTCATTCACATGAAATTGCTAGTGTTTTCTATTCAAAATTTTTTACATTTCATTTTTCTTAATATGTTAATTTAATTCTTAAATGATAATTTGATGTAAATACAAATACATACATAACGATATAGATGAACCACAAAATATGCCTTAAGGTTCATAGGTTTAGGCATTTCTCGTCTATCACCAAGCACTTCCTAATTTTTAAACCACAGTCTGGTGATGAAATCAACCCTGAGCAAACTTCTTTCTCTCCACTTCCACGCCACACCAGTGGAAGCCCATTGAATTCACAGAATATCGTAGACGCGTCTCCAATCCAAGAATAACCGGAAATCCAGGGGTTACCCTGCCACCCGCTACCCACGGCAAAGGATGTTTCACGTTGCTGATATTACAGAAAGCATCTGGAAGTTACTGAGGCTTTGTATGGTGGGACTAATCCTTCATCTGGTCTAGTAAAACTTGACCAGATCAATGATCCCAGAAATGTTTAAAAAGTCCAAAAATAGCTGAGGGTCTGCTGCAGTCTCTTCGTGAGAGAAGCCCAGACATTGCAGAATATTCAGAGAAGAGAAGGGGCCATTGTTGCCTTTTGGGCCTAGAGGAAAAGTTTTTTTGCCATCCTCAAAAGCAATGCATCTTAGGTGGCCTGTAGAAAATCTTGAGGATGCTGACTGATGTACCTTGGATGTTATGGTGGCTCCGGGATGTTTCTGAAATTACCATGGGTGAGCAAGAGGTTCATCACAGGATTTGTAAGCAAGCTCCCTGGCCATGGAGAAAATCTCTCTTGATGACAAAGACATGGGGATCTTCAGGGTCCAAGGGTCACTAGCAGCAGCCTTCCCAAGATCATCGGCAACCTCATTTCCAGGAAGGCCAACATGCCAGGAGACCCACTGTAGATGGATATGGTGCCGATCTGAGAGAGTTTTTAATGATTGTAGAATGGTCCTACTTGAGAACTTTGTATACATTCAGTAACAGAATAGCAAAATCAACATAGACCATACTAAGAATCTGTTCAAAAATTATAAAAATGGGAAAATATATTGGGTTGATAGAAAGTCATTTCGTTTTACCCACCTGAATCAGTTTTTTACCAGTGAAAACCAACCATTTTATGTGTATGAAATCATGCTGTGACCAGAAAGATGGTAAGAGGTATTGGACTAAAATTGACATTAAACAATTCAATAAAATATTTATTCGCTATCCGTTTTTAATTTTCATATAAGACGAAATAACTTTCCAAACAACCCCATAAATCGATTCATTTGTTGGATACATTAATTCAAGCTGTTGATGCCTTACAATAACTATTTTCAACAACCAAATTATATCACTTCGTTGAAAGTAAAAATAGCATTTTCATCATTTATTGATTAACCCTTCTTTGCATGATGGTGGAAATTTCCATCATAACCTATAATGCCCAAAAATTATATAAAAGAACAAGTTCTCTTTAAGTTGATCGTGTTTGGATACCTTTTTAATGTCCATTGCATAAAAAGAAACATAGCTGTCGAAAATAAACAAGTGTCATTATCAGTGACACGAGCTTAAAGTTGTCTCATTCCGCTGTTTGTTGTAGTTGCAATAAACGTATGATTTCATTTATAATTTTGTTTTATTATATTAGAGTTTCTATTGCTAAAAAATTGAAAATGAGTGGAAGAAAGGTTTGTAACACGTGTTTCTGTTATTTTCCTCTTTTATTTCTATTGAGTACTAAGCTAATGATCTAACTTTGGATGATGATGGAAATTTTTAGCTTATTGTTTTTTGCTAAATTTATACTATAAATATATACTAAGATTTTTTTAAACCATTTTTCCTTTAATTTTGAACATGAATTATATCAACTTGATTAATTTCACCACTAAAGAAAAAATCATGCAAAGAAGGGTTAATTATCTTCTAACATATTATTGGATCTTTCGAGTGAATGTAAAGGAATCTATAATAAAAAGCTTATTTTGCAAAAAAGGCAAAATATAATTGTATTTGCACGATAAAGCTTTTCACAAACAAACAGGGAATCGGCTTAAATAGACCAATATATAAAGACATTGGTATGGCGAATTGCTTATTTTAAATTATGTTGTTGTTGTTGTGACTAATCCTCTAACAGTCTGACGAAGTAAGACAAGATCTAATAAATCATTGACACTTAGAAAATCGATTACAAGAGATTGGGAAGCGTATAGGTCCTCTTTGGATAGACCCAAGCAGTCCAAAATATGTTCGGCCGAGGCCTGCTGTGCCTTGCATTTAGAGCAGACAGCAAAATGTTTCTGCTCTCAAATAACGAGAGACTCCTGGTGTGTCCACTAACCAACCTGGAAATTGCCATACGAGATGCTCTGCTACAGCTGAGAGCAAACGAAGAGCCCGTCTCCTTGGCTGCATACCAGGGGTGAATCCTCCACTCCTTTGAAAGATGATTTTTAACTTTAGATTGATGCTCTGAGTAGGTAAGAGCCGAGAAAGAAGGCCCAGAATGATGACAGCCTTTTTTGGCTAAGTGATCCGCTTGTTCAATCCCAAATATGTTAACACGGGATGGTATTAATCGTAAATGAACATCGTAGAAAAGGATGTTCATCATCTTCCACGATATTCAATAATTTTATTGTAATTGAAAATGACATATTGTCAAATGCTATAAAATACCAGGGATCTTCAATGATTTTTATTCATACAATGTTGTTGCAAAAATTATTTAATGCCATTTATTTCACTTAAATATAGAAATAAAATTGTGTTTTTGTCTAATACACACATCTTAAGTTAATTAAAAACATAATTTATAAAATTCTATGGGGAACATTCGAATCCATGATTGGTTCAAAGCGAATGAAAGATAAGCCCATGCATATTATTACATTCTTGATCGGACACAAATATCATTAAAGTCTTGAAATAAGCTGGTTTCAATTTGGGGCTCGGCTTACAGCACTCAAATGTTGAATTTTTAAAGTATTTTCTAAATAATATTAAATCGCAAGACAAGCTATGTCTAGTTTTTTAAATTTCATTAGCTTTTTGAACCAGGAAACAAAATGAAAAAGCGTTTTGACCTTTGATATTATTCAAGGAAGGAATATTCGGAAATATTTTCTTAATGCATTTTAAGCGCACTAAAGTTGTATTTCGAATATTTTTTCTCTAACTTGCTTGCACAAACAGATCTAGTGATTTATAAGAGAATTATATACACATATTTATATACAAAATATTTAGTTTTTTGTTATTGAAGTTGCATAATAAATTTAATTGAAAACATCAAATGTAGACATAAAGTTATTATCAATGCATTTCTTGTTACTTATTAATTAATCAGGCACAAATATCATTAGAGGCATCAAAGTTCAGGCTCATAATGCAATATTATTTCATTACACGATTTTTTTCATAATGCGTATGCGCAAAAAACATTTCTTTAGAAAATTTAACAAATTCCCTTGATATTGGAAAGATTTGAATTTTTTTTCCATCATTTTAACATGGATGTGTGAATAAAACTTCTGAAAAATATTAGTAATTAAGTTTATATAGAGAGAGAAACATCGTGCAGAGAACGATGTGAAATGATTAAATATATGAATATTTCTTCTATCAAAAGAAACAAATTTTGGGGATTCAATACTTTCACCTAAATTAAACGAAAAATGCTAATTTTCGTTCAAATCAAAGTAAACGCCTTATCCTCCAACTTCTATGTCTGAATCCTAAAATTTAAGTGTGGATGTTTGAAATGAAACTCAAAACACTACCAATGAAAGTAAGCCTAATCTATTAAATAAAATTTTAGTTATTGAATAAAAATTCGACGTTTTTATTGATTTTCAGATATTTTAAATGATTTGAAATATTTTGGAATTCACGAATTTAGTTAGTCTCTTCTAGTATATATAGTTATTAACTTATTAAGTTTAAATTCTTTTTCATTAATAAATAACTCAAATAAAAGCTTCTAAAATCGTTTCATCGCGTTAACATTTATATTAACTATTGTAATATATTTTCACGTTTTTGAGATCTTTTATTGAGATAACATTATAATATTACAAATATCTAAAAGATACTTTAAAATTACTGTGTCACAAGAAAGAATATATAAATGAAATACACGAGAAAAATTGTTTGAAATGAAAAGCGCAAATACAAAGTATATAAGGATTTTATATATATATATATATATATATATATATATATATATATATATATATTTTTAAAATTCATTTTACATCATTATTTATATTTAAAAAAAAAAAAAAACGAAATTTTTATTTTAATAATCACTTGAAAATTCATTTACATTTATCGGTCATTTTAATATTAAACAATAATTTTATGAGTCGAATGAGGGCTATGGTGGCCAGATCGGTTAGGCCGTCTTTCTCGTTTTTTCGAAAGTAGTGAGTTCGAATCCCGGCTTATCCGAAGATCCGTCATGTTCATTAATCACGATTGGGGCACGTGAAATATGTCGTGGTCGCATTATCCTACATGTTCCCGTTCCAAACTAACACGCCTGCGGGTGTTAGGAGCCAGGCCATGGGTCTTCTCTGGCTTAATTGGAAGACACAGATGGTGCTGCCATCTTTGAGCCAAAGTCGTAATTCCACCCTCTTGGGGTGCACTGTTCAAAAACGGAAGACCCTCTTTTTAACTTCCTTGATCCCAATATTGAATCTCTTTTCAGGCATGCACGTTTTCTTTCTCTTACTTTCTCTGTGTTTCTTTGTCCTTTCTTCTGAGATAATGTATGAATGTGGCCTGCCCTATAAACGGGTTAGTGGTGGTGCGACATAGGTAATGCTACTGGCCTCCATGACTTGGGTAACACTAAATTAATAGCAATTTTTGGCCTTATTATAGCGAAGGGTCAATAACCCAGTGTCCACCATTGGAAAAGTTTTTTTATTTGAATTGTCATTTCAAATTTACAACTTAAGCTTACTACTGATGGTAAAAAATGAAAAATTACAAGCACAATTGAGAAAAATATGCAAAACTTTTATAAAGATAATTTGGTATGGTATAGAAGCAAAAAAAATTTCAGAATTTATTATAAGTATAAAATTTAAAATGTGATAGCACAAGAAATTTAATCTAGAATTATAATTGGTAGAGAAATAATAAATAGTCGTCTAAATTTACAATTTAAATATTTATTTTCCATTACTATTTTCAAATCAGTTACATTAATTGATTTAAAAATACGTGTATTCCTGTGGTTACGTGTGTGTGTCATTAAAAATTGCTGATTGACGGAAAGCTGTTTGTGATGGTACGAAAACACGAAATGAGTACCTTTGAAACTGCACAATTCTTTGACTTGAGCTCTTCCTGTGATTAATTTTGTTAAAATATCTGTTAGATATAACAGGTATTACAGTGATGAATGTCCACATACCAATGACAATACAGCATATGTCGAAAGCTGTCTCTCTTCGTAAAATAAGATGGTTGACATACAGTGACAGAAATCGCGGACCCACATTATTTCAGGTAATTAACAGAGCCACAATTTGATCCGATCTTATTTTACCAAGCAGAGTATCCTCAGATTTCCTTTGCCATTTATGATTTTTAGATGTCCAAAAACGTCTATAGTTAACGTCTGTTATTATCTCACCGTTATACATTTACTTAGTACAGGTATTCACAACAATTGCGTGAAAGAAGCTGACGAGTTGGGCAGTTTTTGAGATGTTTATTTATCTATTCTGAATCTTCGAGCCATCACTATGTGTCCGCAAATTTACCTAGATCTGCAGTCTTCCACATACAAGGATCGCAGAAATGATACTTCACTTTCTACATCAAATTATATACCATGTATGCTGGATGATGTGCTTTTTACGTAATCAAGGGGGATATAATTTCAAACAGTATTTATGGTCAAAATATTTTGGTTACATAGATCAAATACATATATGGATTCAAATAAATATTATACCCCGCTTCGGAGTTTGTGTCGATTGAGAGTCGATAAAGCAGTCACCTAAAAATCATAAGATTTTTATTCATTATAAATTCAACAGCTTACAGAAAATTTCAATAGTAGAAATCCCAATTACACAGCTTGTCCTTTCTGGACCTTGTGCCACAAAACCCAACCAACCACAATTACACAGCTTCAAATTAGCTAATACAGCGGGAAACAGCTTCCAATCACAGAAGTCTCAAATGCCTCTGTCAGTCAACAGCTTCAATGCTCTAAAATAAAACTAACTCACTTTTATGTCAGACGGTGGTAATTATATCTGACTTGGCGTGTATTCTTCGAGTTTCACCAAGCTTCTAGAAGTTTCTAGACTATCTCGCTTAGTATTGGTTTTAAAGTTTCCGTGATAGATTTTTTTTTAAAGTATCTATTTCTTGCCAAATTACCGAGAATCTCGCCAAAGATCGCCAAATAGACAAGAATTTATTCAAGTGGCCGTCAAGTCGCCAAATCTTTGGAAATATTGTTTCTTTTAACGTAGAATACATGTAAATTGTTCAATGTTTCCCCAAAATCTAAGTATTTCCGATTTGTCTCAGATATTTTAAGACAGATACAAATAAATTCGTAATAATATAAAGTCTACCTGTGGGTATATCGTTATATGTAGGTTTTACTTTCACCTCACTGTAGAAAATTTATTTAATTTTCATAAATATTGAAAATAAATCTGCTGATTGCTTATATTTGTAATGCAGTTGCTGCTTCTGCTGAAAAGTGATTGTTTTCCTCGAAGTGATGATAACATACATTTTCCAAGAAACTATTCGCTTCAAATATACTAAAATGTATCATTACTTCAGCAGGACTTTATAAAGAATGTATTTATAACAAAAGTATACTTCGTTATCAATCAAATGCAAAACTAGCACACATGTTATCACGCTGTCAGAAAAGTAATTTTTTGAGTATAAAATGTTAAATTACTGTTTCAAGCACCGATTACTTTGCTTTTTGATTTTTCATTTGCTCTCCAGAAAATTCTAGAATTTTTGATTATTTTATATGAAGGTGAGTGCAGAAGTTTGCGTGACAGGATTAATTTGTTGATGAGTCTTAGCACGGAAGTTCTCACTATGGGGTCATCAGTAACCTTCGAGAAAATAGAACATTATCCATGGAAGTAATGACTTGGAACAAAGAAAAACAAAACTTCCACGCTCCAAATATAGATGCTTATTTTTTTCTATTCGCTTAATCGATAGTCATTGAATGGTTTAGATTATTATATAATTTTTATGTTATTTGTAAAAGCTACGAGGAATTTACAACTTTGACCAAGCATGCGCATAAAAAATATTATTTTCCGATTTAAATTGCACGCACATATATTGACTGAATGTATATGCTAAAATTGAATTATTTAAAAGAATAGAATTTACACAGTTTTTTGTAGTGAAATCAGCTAATTTTTTAAAAATTTCTATTGGCAAAGTAATACAAAAGAAAGGTAAAAATAAAAAAGAAACTACAAATGACTTAAAATTAAAATACTGACCGAAGTCATTGCTTTAAAATTTCTCTAGTCCTTCAATACAAAGCCATCTAGGCTCAGATTTACTGTAAGGTCACTCTTGGCGCAATTTTCCAAAGTTGGTGATAAATATCTATTTCTGGCAACCCAACCAATTCTGGACAATTACTCTTAGCTATATCAAACTAATAATGAAGTATCAAATGTGTTACGTGTGTAATTAATAATTAACAAAAGCAAATTGCAAAAATGGTAATAAATAATGTCCTAAAATTTTATGATGATAATTCAAATTAGCAAAAAATTTATATTAAGATAACTAAAAATTTGAGACTTTTCAAACCAGTAGTTAACGCCATAAATCTCCCCAAAAACAATTTCAGTTTTTCTTATGTACTTGCATTTCTATGTGAATGCTTAAAACAGATTGAATGGTTTCTATAGTTACATATTTGATGGTTAAATGTTGTAAGCAAATGCTAAATTTATTATTTAAAAATGAGTTGTTAAATAGCAACATGTTTCATCTTTGTATTTATTTCTTCTTTTTAAGAAATTATATATATATATATATATAAAATATATAAATAAAAATAAATATATAGAGAACGTATATTTAGAATATTTAAGAGATACCCTAAAATTTGTTTGATCAATAGAAAATATTATCCATTCTCTTTGTGAGCAAATGATATGTTAACCGTTAGTTGCCTCTAATTTTTAATGGAAAATTGAAATGTTTGAGTTTATTAGTTGAAGTTGGACTGGAAAAACCATTATTTTAGAAAAAAATCCTTAAATTTAAAACTAGGGTTCAGTTTTTTAATTGTTATTTAAGAATCAAAATTAGAAAGGAAAATCATTAATGCTGAAATAACCTTGAATTCATTTAGATTAAGATATTTTGTATTGTAATTTCAATTTAAACAATTAAAAAAATATTACTTTTAGAATTGCAAAATTCAGGCGTAGAATAATTTGAAGGTGATTCTGGAAATGCCATTATTTTGTTTCAATAACTATTTATTAAAAATCGAATTTTTAAATTTTGAACTGTTGCTAATGTTGAATTTATAATTCCTTTGACACAATGCCTGTATCTGTTACTAAATATCTGTTACTATATGTCTATTGTTACTATATGTGTAAATATCTGTTATTTTAAAAATTAAAATTAATTGTTATACAAAATAATTTGCCTTTTAAATCATATTTGAGCTCCGTTTAATAAGATGAGAAAATGTAAATATTATGGTTTGATAAAAACTGTTATTTGATATATAAAATATATCACAATCATAATTATTAAAAAAATGTTTAGTATTATTACTTTTATGTTTTATGCACAAACCACTTTTTCATTTTATTGTTTTATAATTGTAACTGTAATTATGTTTAATGATAATGTTTAAGAATAATGAATTTAGTTTAAATGACAATAACAGAACAAAACAAAATTATAGTTTATTGTATTTATTGATAACAATATTTTCCATAACAGAAAATCAAACAAAATAAAGTTATTTATTAAAATTTACAAGAAAAACTGATTGCGCAATTAAATATTTTTAAATGTGGTTATATATATATGAATAAACAAAAATTTAATCAGTTCAGAATGAAATTTAATCAAATCTTTTTGTTTACAACAACTGAACTCTTTATAATAAATTCACAAATGCCTTTAGAAATCACATTATATCTATTTTATTGTCACTAAATTTAGGGGTTAAATTGCGGTTTAGATCCCCTTCTTCGCCAACTCACGACTTTGAAGCGCTTTTTCGCGTATGTTCATTAATTACTCTTTTTATTTTTAGCCTTTTTATTGTTCGCTAATTAAGCTTCACTTTGAAATAGCAGTAGAATTTTCGCCATGGCATCGGTGTTTTTGAAAACGTGCCAAGAAGGGGACCTAAAGCACATTTTCACCAATTTAGGTTCATAAAACTTGATAATAATAAAATTCATGCCAAATTATTACCTTATTAATAGAATTGTATTCTCAATTATCAATGAGTTTCGTACCTACAGTGTAGAATGTTTTATAAAAATTTTCTTATCTAATAAATATAAAATAATTTTTATTTACATGAATTGTGTCTACATAAACTTTTGACACATTATTTTACATATTTTACTTAAGAATGTCTTTTTTTATTTAAACATAGTAAATAGTTTTAAATTTAAAATCGAGCTCTTTTTTTATCATAAAATTATCAATGAAAATATTTGGTCATACTTGCATTTTTGTTGTCGAATCACATGCAAACAAAAATATCGTGAATGTGTTAGTTATGTCATAAAATTTAATATGATGATTCAATTAAATTCATACTGTTTTAAAAAATAATTCAATAAATCAATCTTTTGTAAATTTTAAAAACATTTTGCATATTTCTTTCAACGGTTTTTAAAGTCATAAATTCACTAATTTATTATAGATTTGTATTCTTAATGGTTACGTAAATTTCATTTTCTTTAACATACTTACTTTTAATACTGAATGTGACAAATGGAAACGATTATTGGTAAAAATTTACTGTATGGTCGCTCTTGGCAACTTTTTCAAAAAATTGCCAAAAATCTCGCCAATCTTGCCAATTTGCACAAGCTAGGTCTGTAAATAAACAGAATATTCCATTTTCATTGGTCGGTTTCCATTTTGTCAGAATACTCTAATTTTCGTTAGTCGGAATCCCTCATCTGTGATTGGTCAACATTGGTTCGGTTGCCAGAAAATGTTATTTATTGCCAACTTTGCAAAATCGCGCCAAGAGTGACCGTACAGTAAATCTGAACCCGATTATTTTATAAAAATTATGTCTTCGGTTCTCATGATATGCGCATTTTAAGAATTTTGTATTTCTTTAGTTAAATTGAACTTTAATGTAAAAGCATTAAAGTTCAATTATTTTTATTCATTTTCTAAATTATTCTTAATAATTCTTACATAAACTCTTATTTATTCTTTAACTATGATTTTAATCAATATTGCTTAATCTCTTCTAAGCACATTATTTTATTTTTTATAATGGCCTCTGTTTTCAGCTTATCTTCAAGTTTTTATTTATTGTAGTCCAGACGTTTTCGATGAGACTTATATGTTTAATTTTTATTAGATTCGAAGTTTTTAAGCACAAAATTGTTGAAATTTCCTGTCAAAAATTGTATTATTCTTTTGGAAAAATGGAAAGTAGCTCAATTCGATAAGAAAATGTATGTTCGTCATGTTTTCTTCTTAAAAGTCTCTAAAATATTTTGAAAGCATTTTTCTTCATGAATATCATCATTTCCTTGTTTCTTTAGTAACGCAAGTTTGAGATTTAAATTTTTGAAATGTAGTGACAAAGACGAATTTTTGGCATGATATTAGAAAACAGAACAATATAGAAAGGCATGCTTTAGAGAGGATTTAACTTCAAAAATTAAATGAAAATTTTTCTTTCTTGTTTTCTGATTTTAATTTTTATTGATCCTTTTTTTGTATCTCAACACAAGCTTTGATATTTTTTAATTTTGAAATACTTTTAAATTAATGCATTTCTTAGCTCTTTGCATAATTATTGTATTTGCTTGGAAGTGTTTAGTGTTATTTTACTGTCATTCCATGTTTTTTTTTTTTAATTTTTCTACTTTTTCTTTTCCAATTAAATTCCATGATTTTTCTATCAGTTTTATTATCAATAAAAATCCTTTTTTAAGCAATATATTAATAAACTATTTCAAGAATTTTAATCAAAGATGCTCTTTTAGTTTTAAATGTTTAATGGATCTATAGGAGTGTGACAAAGTTATTTTTTAAGCACTTGTCTGTGATAATTTTATGACGCTCACTTTTAATCAAGCTTCCAAAAGGAAAGCCCTGTTTACTTTAAACATACACATATATTAGGTTGGGGAAAAAGAAATCCATTATTTTTACGTGAACTTTATGCAACTTCTTTTGGATTCATTTTGTAAAAAGGTTTAAAACAGCTTTCATGTAGATTTTTAGGTCTTGCGCGCTACGACAGCTGACATGCGGTTAACTTCGATCATTTTTGATATTTTATAGACATTTTCGACGATGCTGTATCCACATGCGAGGTGCATCTCTAACATGAAAAATAATCGAACGGAATCGACGAAACAAAAATTGTACGTAACTGGTTGTTACAGTCTTATATAGGACGATACAGTTGCTGTTCTCTTGTAACGGCGAAAAAGATAGCCATCCGGCTATCTTTTTCGCCGTTACAAGAGAAAAACGAAAATGTATCGAATTTTCTGTTTGTTATCTTCCATTTTTTTTAAACCTTGTACTCGTAACTGAATGAATCAAACAAAAAACCGCAAGAGGATATTTTAGTGTCAAATGTCACCTTTCCAATGAGCATAAATCTGAAATTGTTTGATAGATACCTCACGAGATATCGATCACTACAGACGTCTACCGAAAAAATAATGGATTACTTTTTCCCCAAACTAATGTATACTATACACTGAAGAAACGAAATAATATTTATAGTTGTAGGTAGAAAAAATTTTCCCACTTATTTTTAAGGATCTGCTTAAGAATATACTACTAAATAATTATTCTACTTTTTAAATACAAAAACTGAAATTTTTAAAATAACAATTTTTGTGTTATTTTTAAAATTACAGTTAAATTCAGTTTTTGTGAAGAGTAACGCGATAACAGTTTTAGCTAAAAACATCAAGGAGTATTTAAAAATATAAAAATATCAACGATTGATTATTTAAACTTATTAAGAATTAAACAAAATTTTTGTTAGTAATTATTCATTCAATAAACAGAAATAATGGTTCAAAAAATAAATTGAAACTACACATATTAAAATGTAGATAAATACAAAGAAGAAGATAAGTACTTTCAGAAATAATTATTTTTATTTGAAAGTAAAAGTAAAATTGAAAATATTTATTAATTTCAATATTTTTTTTTGTATACTTGGGTCTATAATACGGTTTTTAATTTGTGTTCGTCATTTCTGGGAAATTAGACAAGTGTTTTCTGGCTTAGCAAAGAGTTATTTATGAGTAGTAATAGTAAAATTATTGGAACTACTTTGATATACCCCCCCCACAAATCGGAAATTTAGCAACTTTTTTTTCTCGCTAAATACAAATAATTAATAACAACAAAAAAAAAAGGTACAAAATAGAAGAAAATACTAAATTCGGCAACAGCAAAAACTTAAAAGCTGAAAAAACCTAAATTGGCAACACCAAAATAAGAAACAGCAACCCTAAAAAGTCCGTAAGGAGTGCTAGATTTGGCGCGTAATTTTTGGGGGGGTTATCAAAGTAGTTCCATTTTATCTTACTTAAAATTTAAAGCTTACATTATTTTCACGTAACTCCTATATCGAAATGTGATACACCATTACCATGCTCGTTATTACCATTGATTAAAAAAAAAAAAAAGACCAACAAAAATAATCTGTTGGATTGTTATTTACTTCTGGAGTAAATATGTATTTGCGTGTCTGTTTTGTTAGAAAAATAACAGAAATTTTATGTTTTTTGTCTCTTCAACAATAATTATAAACTATAATGTAATTTAAAAGATAGAATGTTATTTTTTAAATTTGTATAACAATTAAGTGTAAATTTGACTAGATGTTTCTATAAAATAAATTAAACCAATTATAGTTCTATTTGGACGTTATGTTTTTATGTAGCATAGTGTAAAAAAGTTTTTTTTTCTCTTTTAAGAAATTTATCTTGTAGAGGAAAAAAGTAAAGGTTATTTATTCTACTATAAAATTATAGAGAAAAAGCTGATATCTATTAAATATTTCATTAAAAAAGAACTTTTTTTTTAATATTTTTTGAATTTTTGTAATACGTTTTGGAATGTCTTTTTACAAACCATTAAACCATGTTTAAAAAAACTTAGTTTTTAGTCTAACTCATTCTCTTTCAATAAAACAGTAATTAAAATTTAAATAAAGCTATCAACGTTTGTATTTCTATAGAATTATTTCACTTCAAACTAAAGAATATCCATGCTAAATATTTTATGCAAGTGAACAATTATTTCTCGTCGATTTTTCTGCATTGATTATTCTTCATCAATTTATCTTTTACAGAGCACAAAAAATTCAGTTATTATAATTTTTTATTTATAAACTTTATTTCCTATGTAAACTTTACAAGTTCTGAAACTAATGTGTATGGAATTTATTTTATAACTTCTTAAATTAATATGACTGCAATTTTATAACTTCTGAAATTAATGTGAATGAAAATTTTAAAGCATTCTTAAATTAATGTGAATGAAAATTTTAAAACTTTTTAATGTGGAATTTTTACACTAGTGTTTTGGATAATCGATTAGAAAATTCTAATTTTATATGAAATTGCTAAGTTAATTAGTTGTTATTTATAGATTATATTTTGCACCCATTTTTTTCATATTTTTTACTCATTATGAAACTATTATCATTGTTATCTTCTGAATTATATACTTATTTTTAAGATATTAATTGTACATTGAATATTTATATACTAGCTAGAAAAATATTAATTTTATATAATATGATTAAATTAATTAATTATTATGTAGATTATGTATTATACCCATTTTTGTTTTCGTATTTAATTTTTACTCATTAGGAAACCACTATCAAAGATGTCTTATGAATTATATATTTATTTTTATACATATTAAATGTGTATCAAATATTTTTATACAAACTAGAAAAATATATTTATATAATGTGACTAAATCAATTAATAATTATGTAGATTATGTATTATACCCAGTTTTGTTTTTCGTATTTAGTTTTAACTCATTATAAAACCTCTATCAATGATGTTTTCTGAATTATATTATTTATTTAAACTATTAAATGTTTATCAACTAAATTATTTGTATTTTAATCTTCATAATTATAAATACGTAATCACATAATAATAAATGATTGATTATATATCTGTTCTCTTATATTTGGCTTGTTTTTAACTTACTGAAAGTGATGATATACCTTCTGATGTTTCTTTAACATATTAAATACGATGACACTTTTAAACAACGCTTTTACTGGGTTAAAAAACATTTAGTTCATTTTTTTAACCTATTGATTTGTGCAATATCTATTAATTTACATAAGTTAATAATGCACAAATTAATAGGTTATTTCTACAATAACCAATTAATTTGTGTATTATTAACCTATTATCTGAGAATGTGATATTGCTATTGACTTTACTATTAGTTAGTATTGGTGACTTTCTTATTATGCGGTATTTTATAATCCAATTCTGCTTTCACGTGATAGGATAAATTATAAGAATTTTCATATAGCACGTTCTCACAATAAGAAAATCACGAAAGCTTTTACATACACTGTATTTTTATAATAATTTTTCTTCTAAATGCGGATACTGGGTGATTAACCCTTCGCCACAACAAGGCTGGATACTGCGAATCATTTATCACTACGCGATGGGCACCTGAAAACCTAGTCACGTAGACTAGTAGCATTATTAAAGGAGGGAAAACCCAAGAATCTTTTCCCTAGCTCTGAACATTACTCATGTAACTCCTTCACAAAGCAATTTATTAGGTGGACATTATTCACTCATCACCTCAGAATACAGGACAAGGAAACACAGAGAGAGAAGGGAACATCCATGCCTGAACCGGGATTCGAACCTAGCAGCTTAAGAGTGAGGAACACTAACCCCTTAGCCATCGGTCGGCATCTTATAATATTTTTTTTAACTTATGTAAAATAATAAAGTGACTGAAAGTTATATTAGAAGAAATAATGCCCTAACCCCCCGAAACTTCATATAAAAATATACCATAAATTACTGATTTATTACTCTATCTCATATTATTACGAAAAAATCGCTATAACCACTTTCACAATTTTTAAGATGTTTTTACTATTACATAATGCTTTATGCCACCCACATAATTTTAGTAATCTTAAAACTAAAAGAAAATTCTCACTATTTATATGGGAAGTATGATAAAGCTCTATGTTTTCATAAGGAAATAAATCACAATTTTCTGTTTAAGTTATTGCTCCATCAAAACATTATTTTTACAAATTTTTACATAAAAATTAGCCTTAATCTATTAGTAGTTTTTAAAAACTGCTTTTAAGCTAATTAATGTAGTGAAAGTTTAGATTCAATTTTAGGATAAGTATTGAATCAACCTTGTTTAACCATCACTGTAAAGATTTAAAAAAAAAAAAAAAAAAAAAAAAAAAAACTTTAAATATGTGAAGAAGAATAAATGTTCATTTTCAGTTGAAATACAAGACATACTTGAGTAGTTAGAAGATTAAGTTAGTGGCGTATTAGAAATTGATAAATTAATTTAAGGCGGATGTTTTATGGATATTAAAGATACTCAAGGTTTATTGATGAAAATAATACTCCGATATGGATACAAAGTCGTTTCTGCTGACGATGATATTAAAGAAAATTCTGAAGTAAGTAATTTAATATTATAAAAATCGGAAGAAGTCTTAAGAATAGCTAAAAATCTGGAGTCCTTTTTCCTTCAGTATAGATTCTGTCGTTGTAAGAAACCGAAAATTCAAAGGGAAGATGCAAAATTTTCTATGTGTAATCACAATCATGACATTGTCAGAATCAAGTAACACAAACTAAAACTACAGATATTTTAAAGCAGATAGAAATCGTTGAAGAAGTTAAAGATAGCGGTAATATTACTTAATGGATACACATCTGCGACCTAATTTGATTGTGCACATCAATTATTCAAGAGATCAGAGTAAAATTAATATAATATTCAATGAAAAATTTATTTTTACTTTGATTTGTGTTATGCACACATTTATGTTTCTGATAGCAATCAAATTACTTAAATAAAATAAAAAAATGCTTATCTTTAATGAGTTTTTAGAACGTATTGTATCGCGCTATATGATAACCTGGTAAAATAAGGATTATGCCCAAGAAACATTATTGTTTCAGGTTATTATATAGCACAGTTACGCGAAATATAATTATTTTTAAGAACTACTCTACCCAGTTTTATAAGTGGTTTACCATCTGTTATATCTTTATCCTACTAAATATAATAGATATATTTATAGAATTTACAAATATCTTATATATATTCAAACTTATGTATCATGCATGAAAATGCAGGATCTAGAGACAGATACTTTCGAAAGAACTGCAGTTAAATAATTTAAGTTAAAAATCAAAAAAACATTCGAATTTTTAAATTTTGAAAGTATACAAAATAAACTTTTGCGTGACAATTCTTTTCATTTTGGGCATAAAAGTGCAAGATATAAAATGGGGTAATGACAGTAACTGTTTTTTTTTCAGTCATAACAGATACAGCATTTAAAATGTACATGTATTCGTTTTGTTGGTGTCTTTTTCATTGTTACAAGACATAAATCGCAAAAGAATTATCAGCACAGACGCTTTTAATTATTTTCAAGTTTATCTATATATATATATATTAGGTTGAGGAAAAAGTAATCCATTATTATTTCGGTAGATGTCTGTAGAGATCGATATCTCGTCAGGTATATATCAAACAATTTCAGATTTATGCTCGTTGGAAAGGTGACATTTGACACTAAAATATCCTCTTGCGGTTTTTTGTTTGATTCATTCAGTTACGAGTACAAGGTTTTAAAAATGGAAGACAACAAACAGAAAATTCGATACATTTTAGTTTTTCTTTTATAATGGCGAAAATGCTAACCAGGGGGCTAAAATTGTGAAAGGTGTTTATCGTCCTATATAAGACTGTAACAACCAGTTACGTACAATTTTTGTTTCGTCGATTCCGTTCGGGTATTTTTGATGTTAGAGATGCACCTCGCATGTGGATACAGCATCGTCGAAAATGTCTATAAAATATCAAAAATGATCGAAGTTAACCGCATGTCAGCAGTCGTAACGCGCAAGACCTAAAAATCTACACGAAAGCTGTTTTAAACCTTTTTACATAGCGAATTCATAAGAAATTACATGAAGTTCACGTTAAAATAATGGATTTCTTTTTCCCCAACCTAATATATATTGTTTATAATTTCTAATGCTTAACATTTTACGATTTTTTGCTTATATATGTATAGTGGACTAATCTGAAAAATTAAGATAATAAAAATATAAAATTTTGTTATGAAAGAAAAAAAGCTAAAGCAAATATAAATTGAATCGCCTACATTTATAGTAGAGCTAAAGATTTTTTTAACCTTGTTCCTATGCGTGAAAGAAAACATTTCTAGAGTCAGGGGAGGGTTTTATTCGATATTTTTTAAGAATAACTTAAACAATAAAGATGCATTGATTTCCTGGTTGTCAGGCAAAAGAAGAAAACATGCTTTCTTTGCATTATTGAAATCAAGCCAAGTGGTCTTGTATTGCAGAGTTCAAAGAAACTTTAGATCTAGGTAATGGTTTTATTGCCCTTGAGATTTTTGGACTCTTTTCACTAACTTTTCTCACATTTCCTTTAAGAAGAGGAAAAAAATTTCTGATTTTTTGCTTACAAGTAGTAAAATGGTTTGATATTAGTTTGGGGAAAAAGAAATCCATTATTTTTACGTGAACTTTTTGTAACTTCTTTCAGATTCGATTTGTAAAAAGGTTTAAAACAGTTTTCATGTAGATTTTTAGGTCTACGATTGCTGACATGCTGTAAAGTTTGATCATTTTTGATATTTTATAGACATTCTCGACGATGTTGTATCCATGCGAGGTGATTCTTTAGCATCCAAAAACCCAAACGGAATCGACGAAACCAAAATTGTACGTAATTGGTTGTAACTGTCTTATATAGGACGATAAACACCTTTCACAATTTTAGCCACCCGGCTATCTTTTTCGCCGTTACAAGAGAAAAAACGAAAATGTATCGAATTTTCTGTTTGTCGTCTTCCATTTTTAAAACCTTGTACTCGTAACTGAATGAATCAAACAAAAAACTGCAAGAGGATATTTTAGTGTCAAATGTCACCTTTCCAACGAGCATAAATCTGAAATTGTTTGATAGATACCCCACGAGATATCGATCACTACAGACGTCTACCAAAAAAATAATGGATTACTTTTTCCCCAACCTAATATTTTGCTTACAAGTAGTAAAATGGTTTGAAATTATGTTTTGAATCTTAAAATTCTTTGTCTCTCCAAAATCAAAACTATTGCAGTTATCTGGACCTAGAAATGAAACTAATATTTGTGCATAAATGTAACTTCCATTTATGCACATATGTTAGTCTCAAATGTTGTCAGCTCAACTGTTTTTCACCAATCTGATGGTAAATGTGAAAGAATATGTCTTTAAATATTGGTTTTTAGCTAAATTATTCAACATTGTTCACATATTTATAGATTTTAGGCTCTTATTTGTAAAAATGTGCAACATTTATTTATGATGGAAGATTAAGATGTGTATTTAGTATGTGATGAGGTATTATTTAAAAATATAATTAAGATTAGTGCAAATTATGAAATATCATCGTTTTATAAATATGCTCTAACGTCGATTTAATGTAAAAATAAAAAATTATGACGTCAAAGTTTATCTTGTTGATTTTGTGAACTTTCTTTCACTAACTTATACATTCATACCGGTGCAGGCTAGCCAACGACTACCGTATGGTTAATGGGTTTAGAATATTCGCCTATTCCAAAGCGCCTTGTAATTTCGAACGAAAGTCAAGCGACGTGGTCACATCTGAGTTGGGACTTTCCTCCCCACATCCATGACTCACCAGATTCATGTGGAAGCGTTCCCAACTCACAGAGGTGAGTGATGAGAGAATGTGGTCACATTCCCAATCACAGCCCTCGGGAAATGAAGCCCCACTTTGCTCATCTGAACGGTATGCGGCGTGAAGTCATTGAGACACTGGTTTCATCATAAATTTTGAACTCTTGGCGCAATTTCAATCAAATATATTTGTGTTCAGAATAGAAATACTGGAGGTGGGATCAAAATCACTTTATCACCCCATGAGTGGATTTGGGAAAGCAACACATAAATATAATATTCGAATTCTTATAGATGAGTAATGATATTTTAGATGAGAGTTCTATGTGCAAAAATTGCAAGTGAAGAATGTGGTTTTCAAAATAGCCAAAATTAATGTAGAATGAATTGATTTTGGTATATCAAAAGAGGAATAATAACATTTCAGATGAGTTCTAAATTCGTTGAAACAAATAGTGATATTTTAGAGCAATTTTATATTTGGAAATCGCAAGTCATGAATGATATTTTCAAAATAACTTTATTAGTGTTTGATACATTATTTATAATAGATCACCAAGAGGAATAATAACATTTCAGAGGAATTCTAAATTCAGCTCGGTGAGGAAATTTGAACTCGTTGAAACGAGATATTTTATAAAAATTTTATAACCAAAAATCGTAAGTAAAGAATGAGATTTTTAGAATAGCCTAAATTAGTATTGAATAAAATGTGTGTGTTTTCGGGGGATCACAAAGACGAATAATGACATTCCAGATGACACTTATTCATTTGTATTACAGTATGGAGTGGGATATAAAAATTATAGTTTACTAAAGTTAATAGGATTAATGAAGTCCTGGTAACATTTCCCATTCGCATTTTCATCCTGGTCTATTTGTAGTCCAGTAATATTTTATGGATTCAACTCAAGGCATGAGGTATAAATGGATTAAATTTAATTGAAAGCAATTGATATTAGAAGGAAATCTATAATTTACAGATCATTGCGATGGGTAATAGCATTTAAAATAAATCGTTTAACTTGAAATATGTTTTAATTCTCATTATTTCTAATTCCCCTCTCCCTCCCAAGAAATAGGTTTAATGAGTTAAAAGTTCAACATGTTATTCAACTAACTTTCTAAATAAGTTGCTAAAACTACCGAATAAAAAGCTTGTGAATAGAAATAAAATAATTTTAAGCAAAAGACATTGATCATATATATATATATATATAT
>JAPDSC010076954.1:0-11460 GCA_026290005.1 Latrodectus geometricus | reverse complement strand
TTATAACGGTTAAAAACACTTAAAAAATAAATGTGTTATAAATTTCACATAAATTTAATTTTTTGTCACAATTTTTCTAAAAACAATCTCCAACCATAAAAATAGAACTGATAATGCATTAAATACATAAAATTTTATTTAATTTGTTAGTTAATGTAAATCAACATTATATTTTGGAATTATCATGGGAATCTTTGCTTAAAAGTTTATAACTTTAATCTTATATTTTAACTTTTAAAGAATATAGCATAAAAAGCTAGTTAAATGATCATATTACTGCATTTTTATGAAAAAAAATTAATTAACTCATTTTTAAGCGTTCAAAGATCTTGTTTTGAATCAAAATTTAACTAATGTTATTTATTATTATTGAATATTATTGAATTTTAATTTTAACATTTTTAATTGATTTTATACTTAATTAAAGGTATTTATACAAATTTAGTATAATGTAAGCTATTTTAATTACATAAAAAATAGTTTAGTTGTATAGTATAGTAAAATTTATTAAGATTATTATAGTAAAATACTTCAAAAGTGATCAGATTTTTAAAATTATTAAACAAAATGAAACAGCACATCTAAGTAATAATATACCATTTTCTAAATGTTTGAACAAAAAAATGAAACACTAATACGTATTTACAGAAATGTTTTTATTTCAAATTCTCGATTTCTTTTCAGGTATAAACAATTTTCATATCTTTCACTGTACAGATAAAATTTAGAAGATCATCAAATTCATAAAGAGTAAACATGTATGTTGTAAAATTTACATATTGAATCTATATACATATTGAATATTATACTTTTTCATTGATGTTTGAAAGAATGTTACGATGTTTTATCGTGGTTTGCCCGTGCAGTCTGGCTTTCCTTGGACGGATTTGGTGAGCTGTTTTCCGTCCTTCTTTGCGCACCAGCACCACCCCGATCGGCATTGGACCTGGGCGTAGTCACCGTTGGGGTCACATGTTGGCATGAAATCATCTGGTTTCCCTAAATTAAGAATCATAATATTCAGCAAAACATGCCATACACAAATTATCCAGAAACTGTGTTTAATTTAGCCTTCTATCTTATCTTAAATATAATATTAGTTTGGGGAAAAAGAAATCCATTATTTTTACGTGAACTTTATGTAACTTCTTTTGGATTCACTTTGTAAAAAGGTTTAAAACAGCTTTCATGTAGATTTGTAGGATGCGCGTTACGACTGCTGACATGTGGTTAACTTCGATCATTTTTGATATTTTATAGACATTTTCGACGATGCAGTATCCACATGCGAGGTGCATCTCTAACATCAAAAACACCCGAACGGAATCGACGAAACAAAAATTGTACGTAACTGGTTGTTACAGTCTTATATAGGACGATAAACACCTTTCACAATTTTAGCCACCCGGCTATCTTTTTCGCCGTTACAAGAGAAAAACGAAAATGTATCGAATTTTCTGTTTGTTGTCTTCCATTTTTGAAACCTTGTACTCGTAACTGAATGAATCAAACAAAAAACCGCAAGAGGATATTTTAGTGTCAAATGTCACCTTTCCAATGAGCATAAATTTGAAATTGTGTGATAGATACCTCACGAGATATCGATCTCTACAGACATCTACCGAAAAAATAATGGATTACTTTTTTCACAAACTAATATATATATATATATATATATATAGATAAACTTGAAAATAATTAAAAGCGTCTATTCTGATAATTCTTTTGTGATTTATGTCTTGTAACAATGAAAAAGACACCAACAAAACGAATACATGTACATTTTAAATGCTGTATCTGCTATGACTGAAAAAAAAATACAGTTTCAGTCATTACCCCATTTTATATCTTGCACTTTTATTCACAAAATGAAAAGAATCGTCACGCAAAAGTTTATTTTGCATGCTTTCAAAATTAAGAAATTCGAATGTTTGTTTGATTTTTAACTATAATTATTTAACTTCAGCTCTTTTGCGAATATCTGTTTCTAAGTCATGTATTTTCATGCATGATTCATAAGTTTGAATATATGTAGGATACTTGCAATACCTATAAATATATCTCATTATATTACTTTGGGGAAAAAGAAATCCATTATTTTTACGTGAACTTTATGTAACTTCTTTTGGATTCGCTTTGTAAAAAGGTTTAAAACAGCTTTCATGTAGATTTTTAGGTCTTGCGCGTTACGACTGCTGACATGCGGTTAATTTCGATCATTTTTGATATTTTATAGACATTTTCGACGATACTGTATCCACATGCGGGGTGCATCTCTAACATCAAAAATACCCGAACGGAATTGACGAAACAAAAATTGTGCGTTACTGGTTGTTACAGTCTTATATAGGACGATAAACAACTTTCACAATTTTAGCCACCCGGCTATCTTTTTCGCCGTTACAAGAGAAAAACGAAAATGTATCGAATTTTCTGCTTGTTGTCTTCCATTTTTAAAACCTTGTACTCGTAACTGAATTCATCAAACAAAAAACCGCAAGAGGATATTTTAGTGTCAAATGTCACCTTTCCAACGAGCATAAATCTGAAATTGTTTGATAGATACGAGATAAATATACACTACAGACGTCTACCAAAAAAATAATGGATTACTTTTTCCCCAAAGTAATATCAATGGTTATATCGTGGTTTAATGGTAAGACCATATGTTTTGAAGTGGTAACGTGTACTTCTGTCGGAGTGTTTATTAGGAAGTTTTCCAGGTTTTCTCCCTTGCCACAAGTGAATATGCCCCACTATCTATGAAAAGACTATTCTGAAGGCACGTTGCGGATGTTTAAAGAAGCGTTAAAAATGCCTTTCAACTGCTAGATTGTCCACTATTAAAAGTAGCATAACAGTACAATTACTTGTATAAAAGAACAATTAAGAATAAATTATATCTAAATGATTTCATTTAAACTATTAGGTATTTAAGCTATAATCGTTATAACTATTAGACTGTATAATATTGAAAATAATATAACAGCCTGATGTTTTGAATGAAAAAATGTAATATTAAGAATAAATTGTATCTTAGGGATTTCATTTAAATTAATGAATAAGTAGGTGTAAGAAAAAAGGTTGGTTTATAAATTCATTTCAAATAATGTATAATAATACTATGCAAACGTACAGACATCTTGTTGTCTAATCAGCAAAATATTTTTTTTCGATTGATATAAGACACAAAGAAGGCACAATATGTTAACAAAAAACCTGTGAACTACTCATTTGATAATATGGATTATTGAGGATTCAACAAAGAGATAATAATTAAAATAATTACAGAGCACGATTTTATGATTATATTTTTCTATGCATGTCACTGTAATGCACACTTCTATGCAGCATACAAATCTCCAATATTAAACTTTCTTAATTTTAAAAACATTTTCATATTTAACTACAATTATATATAATTTTTATAAACCATATTTTTTCAAATATAGTACAGAAATGTGCTTCTCTTAAAAGAAAGTAAGGCTTGTATTTTGAACCCGAATAAATACAAGAATATATATATATATATTGTTATATTATATATATATCTAATATTTTGAGTGCATCAATAATGATTGCTAAACACTAATTATGCATAACTAATGCATAAGCATAAAAGCACAATTACATGATATAGAAAATGTTCACATTAGAATTTTTTATTTTCAATCATCCGTATTATTTTATTTCATTCATTTAACATTCTATTTCTTTAAACAATAAATAATAAAAAAAATCTGAATTCTTTTACAAGATATTGTTATTGCAATCTCAATTTTTTGATATGTTGAGTTTATTTAAAGAATTTATAATAGTTTTTTAAAAGAAAAATAGTAAATTTTACCGTAATCCTTGACCAATCCTCTCTGTGTTTCGCAGGCAGATTGTCCAGCTGCGATGACTACGAGACAACAAAAAGCAAGCACCAAGAAAAGCCTCATGTTTATTTCCTGTGTGTAAGGATTTTAAATTATATAAACACAAATATAAACGTAATTCGTGTTACATTTGTTATTTTGCAATTTCTGTTCAGTTACATGTGTTTTGTTTGATTCTTTGAGTTACATGAAAATCTAACAAACATTATAATAGATGTTTCTTATAGAATAAAAGAAGACATGTTATTCCATAGAATTTAAGATTCGATATTTAGTCATTTTCACAGATCACTGTCTGTGTCCTCTGTTATAACAGAACCAATGATTGATCCAAAAAGATCATGCTCAACAGCTTGGAGACCATTTACTGTTATTCATGGAGATCATGTATACCAAGAAGGAAGTGATTTTCCAGGGTTACAATAATGCACACGCCGAAACACAGAACCGCATGTGTTTGTTTTAATTTTAATAGAGAGAATAAAATGGAGTATTTATGTTACTTGGATTGGTAAACATGAATCTCAGGGCCGTGGTGGCCTGGTTGGTTAGGGCGTCGTTCTCGTTACCAAAAGGTGATGAGTTCGAATCCCGACTTAGCCGAAGATCCATCGTGTTCACTAATGGTGACTGGGGCACATAAAATATGTCGGGTCGCAATGTCCTCCATGTTCCCATTCCAAATTAATACCTCTGGGGATGTTTGGAGCCAGGCTATGTGTCTTCTCTGGTTTCAATCTCTAAATTGGAAGATTCAGATGGTGCTGCCATCTATGGGCCAAACGTCATACTTCCACCTTCGTATGAGGGCCCTCTATTTAAAAAAAAACGGAAGACGCTTTCTATTTGATCTATCTGACTTCATTCGCCTAGTCTCTGACTGGCGGGCTTGGAATTGCAAAGTGTCATTAGTAACATGAATCTCTTTAAACATGGCAGTATGTTTATTTCCCAAGTTCCTTAAAAGGCAACGATGTTGCAATAAGACTTATTGCAGATGCAGCCTGGATGAAAAATTTTGTCAAAGGTCTTCCAACGGTATATTGAAATACTTGTTGTGGTGGAACTCGATATAAAAGAAACACCGAGCTAACCCAGGTTCGTAAAGAATATTGGAGACTTGTTGAGAACAATCAGAAAGGAGAAATTAAATAATAACAACATTTTATTGTATTATTAAAATTTAAATATTTACATCGAACACTCTTGATTAATTATTATATTAATATAAAAATTTCTTCAAAACATAGTTATGAAATAATTGGTTAGGCTCATGAGTTCTCTCTATTCAAACTCTTTATGTTAGAAGAATCGCTCATAAGGTTTTCTAGAACTCTGTCGCATCACTCCTGGTAGGTTACTTCAGGGAGCTGCAAGCTACCCTACGCCAGATGGACCAGTTTGGATCTAATCTATGAAGATCTGGCAAGTCGGGGCTTTATGGACCTAGTGTAGGCTTTATTACATTAAAGGGATAAGCAACAACAACAGGTCACTTCAGCTTTTTTTAGGATCTCCATTCATTATCTCATTTCTACTCTATTCATCGTGAACTTCCCCAGTCTGTCTGCTTACTGTCGCTACTCTTTTCCTTTCCTATATACTTCATTATTCGAGGTCTTTCCGTTTGTTCGGAGCTCTACTCTGTCTGTATTTGATCTGTTCCATCTCTCTCACTCGGTTCAGATCACTTACTTTTATAGTTGTCTTCTTCTCTCCTCCCCCTATATCTTCTATTGGTTATTTTTTTTTTATCATAAAATGAATACGTAACTTCTAGTCTTCCAGGGAATGGTCAAAAATCTCCCCTCCAAACCCTTGATTGGCCACACACGAATACAAAAGAAAACATTTTTATATTACATGGACCACCCATGCATCCCACGGGGAAAAGGACCCTGGGATGTAAACTGCTATAAACTTTTCCTGCAGCTTTCAGGTGCCCTTTTGAAATGTCTAGTTTTATTTCATTATGATACTTGTCTCATTGTATTATAATTTTTATGCATTTCCTTTCTTTTATATTTCAAATACTACTGCCGAGAGGAATTGTCATTGAATTCACTGTACAATAAAACACGTGTTTTCTCTCCGGCTCCTTTTATGTCGTTTGCACTTGGACAATACTCACTCGTATTAATCAGCTGTTCCTCTTCTTCATTTTTTTCTTTTTTCTTTTTTTTAAGGCTAAAGAAGGTTTTATACAGTATTAAAAAGAAACCCAAGATGTTTAGCTCTTGGTTGTAACAACGAATTTATTGGTATTAAACTGATTGCTGAAGTTTACGTTGAGGTTTAATTAAAATGTATTAGTTTGAAATTTCTGTTGTTGTTATTTCGAATGACCCTTGGCAACAACAGCCCCCCCCCGCCAGAGACTAGGTGAATGAAGTCAGAGAGAGAGTTTCTTCCGTTTTTGAATAGAGCACCTTCATACCAAGGTGGAAGTACGACTTTTGGCTCATAGATGGCAGCACCACCTGAATCTTCCAATTTAGAGATTGAAACCAGAGAACAAGCATAGCCTGGCTCCATCAACCCTTAGAGGTATTAATTTGGAATGGGAGCATAGAGGACATTGCGCCCTGACATAATTTACGCGCCCAGTCGTCATTAATGAACACGACGGATCTTCGGCTAAGCCGAGATTCGAACTCACCACCTTTTGGTAACGAGAACGACGCCCTAACTTACCAGGTCACCACTGCCGCTTGAAATTTCTTCAGATTTATAGCATTCAAAAGTGGTTATGGTTTTCTGAATTATTGTCAAAGTTTGACATTTCTCCAAGATTCAACCCAGTATGAAAGAAATTTTCCAGTATTTCTCATAATGGGATTATTCAATCACAAAGAGGAAATATCTAGGTACAACCTATTTATGATATATTTATTTATTGTAATCATTATATTTATTACAATTTATAAGCTAATAGGAATTTTAATGATCATAAATTATAACCATTTTTTGTATCAGTATCATTCAGAGGGTTTCAGTTATTATCATTTTTTCGCCATTTAAAAACTTATAAAACAATGAAAAAAATTTAGAGAATCATAAATTTAATAAATTCATGACAATAAAAATAAAAAATAAGGAATTATTACTATCAAATGCATTGTTAAATTGCCTAATAATATATAATAATAATATTTTTGAAGAACACTTGAACTGCTTAAGATAGCTTCAAAATTAAAAATTTCATTTAACTAAATTTTTATTGCTGCATAAATTTTAGCAGAACAACTTTATTTAGCTCACAAATGAAAATATTTATATTCTTATTAAATATGCAATATATATTTTAATTAGTTATGCTTTAAGGACCTAAGGAATTTCACTGCTCATAGAAATATTTAATTACAGATTGAAATTTGCGCCTATAAAAATAATTATATTTCGCTGTAAGAACAAGTTTTAAACAATAGTTTAAAACTTGTTTAAAACAAACCAATTTGAAAGATATAAACCTTTTTAAAATATCTGTCTTATTTAAAAATTAAAAATATAATTGAGCATACAATGGTATCATTAAATTATACAATTTTATTACACTATTATAAATATGCAAGTAAATTATGCAATTATAAATAATAATATTCATAAGAAATTTACTTAATTTTCACCCCAAATATAACAAGTAAAATAGAAAAAAGTCAAATTTTTCGAGAATCAAAATAAAATATAACTTACTAAGAATTTCTACTTCTAATGAACGCAAGTAAATTCAAAACCGATAGTGGTAAATCGTCCTGTGTACATAGAGTATATATATACTCAAAAATTTGTCCTTCAACTATTTTATTTCTAGCTTTATTAATCTAAAAGTTTCTATTCAAATTCATAAATTCATATTCATGCTAGCAATATTCATATTTTACTTAATTTTTTTTTTAAGAGATTATTGGCTGGTAATAAACTTAACTATTTTTCATTCATAAAATATAATACCGCATGTTTTTTTTAGTCCGTGTTCAAATAAAAATTATATATACACACATTTAATGTTCAAATACATTACGATTTATTTCAAATAGATGCTTATTTTTCTTTGAGATTATTATAACATAAGATTATTTTTCTATTATATGGTATTTTGCTATGTACTTTTTTTTATATAGATTACACATTTAAATAGAAAAAAGTATTAAAAAGTCGGAAATGTTAAATATTTACTCTCGTGCTAAAACGTACTTTTTCTCATTCGTAAAAAACGAAAAAAGTCTTTGGAAATACCACATTTTTTCCATAAATAGATCCTTTTAATTACATAAAAATATTTGAAATATGTATTTAAATTACATAAAATTTTTTTAAATATTAAAAGACAAGTATTCTTATGAAAACATTTTCTGAAAAATTTCCTAAGAGCAAGAAATTAGTCTACTAAATAATACGAATACATTCTGAAATTCAGGACTGATTGATTAATATTATATTATTTCGGTATTCATTTAATATAATTAAATTGCAGATTCGTTTATTATTTATAATATTCAAAAAATTATTTTTTTGTTGTTTTAAGGCTGTGGTGGCCTGGTTGGTTAGAGCATCAAAAGGAGGGGAGTTCAAATCCCGGCTTAGCCGAGGATCCGTCGTGTTCACTAATGGCGACTGGGGCACGTAAAATATGTCGGGTCTCAATGTGCTCCGTGTTTCCATTCCAAATTAATACCTCTGGGGGTGGTTGGAGCCAGGTTATGGGTCCTCTCTGTTTTCAATCTCTGAATTGAAATATTCGGGTGGTGCTGCCATCTATGAGTCAAAAGTCGTACTTCCACCTTGGTATGAGGGTGCTCTATTATAAAAGATGGAAGGCCTTCTCTCAGACTTCATTCTCCTAGTCTCATGACGAGCGGGCTTGGCGTTGTCAAGTGTCATCAGTAACAACAAATAATTATTTCCCAATTTTTCCATATTCATGATTTAAAGAAAGTAAAGGAATCTTCTTAATTATACTGAATTTGTTCTTAACTCATTGTAGTTTTTCGTAATATGTTGAGTATAAGCATAATCATATACAATATTTTTCAGTATTTTTTGCATTATTGATTTTCTGATCATTTATGTTCAGTATTCAGATGGATAAAAACATTGCATGGGGTGTGGTATCATAAGCGAGAATCTACCAAGCGCCGATTTTGTTTTTGATAGCTTATTTTCTATTATGATTGGCTACTGTATCTAGAAAATTGTTGAATTCTAGAACTCTCTTTCAAAAGACTTGATGTTGATTCTATTGTGTTTAAAATTTAGTTGATTGGTCATATTTTAAACACTATTAACAGCAGCACGTAAGGTATGATTCGAATCTATGTATGGATGAACTAAAGGCTAGAACAATAAATCGTTGTTCTTGTACACGGAGGATTACGCATTCGATAACGGAAAGAGCAGAAAGTTATTTGATTTTGAAAGAAATTGTTTGTTTGTTTCTGATGACACTTAACAACGCCAAGCCCGCCCGTTTGAGACTACATGAATGAAGTCAGAAAGAGAGCATCTTCCGTTTTTTGAATAACCCCCATACGAAGGTGGACGTAAGACTTTTGGCTCATAGATGGCAGCACCATCTGAATCTTCCAATTTAGAGATTGAAACCAGTGAAGACCCAAAGCCTAGCTCTAACCATCCCCAGAGATATTAATTTGTAATGGGAACATGGAGGACATTGTGACCCGACCTATTTTACGTGCCCCAGTGGCCATTAGTGAATACGGCGGATCTTCGGCTGAGCTGAGATTCGAACTAGCCACCTTTTGGTAACAAGAACGACGCTCTAACCAACCAGGCCACCGTGGCCCTGAAAGAACCTATATGCATTTAGAGATTTGACAAAACAAGCGTTTTTTTTAACTATAGTTGTCAGACACTTTAATAATACGGGACTCTTCTATAATAGTGAGCAATATCCAGATGCCCCAAGGTCGGAATCAGGGAAAACACTCAAGCACCCACACCAACAGACGTGCTTAAGGCGGAAAAGAAACATTCTCCTGTTGTTCAAAAATTGCTAGGATTGAACTTGAGTCCTTTTGTCCTTAAGAGTGATACCCTATCATTGGTTACAATGCGCTCACATTAAGAGTATTGTCAGCTCAGATGTCTATTCATTTTTATTAATTATTATTTGATTTGTTGTTGTCTTTCTGGAGTCAGAATAGATCAATGAAACAGTTGACATTAATTATGTCCGATACAAGAAGTGGACAATTCCGGATAATCGCTTAGTCCAGTCCAAAATATATTTTTTTAATTCAAAGTTGGGCACTTGGGTGATCAATCCTTGGCCACAACAAGGCCGGAAACTGCTATTCATTCAGTGTTACCCGGTGGGCACATGTGAACCAAGTCAGTGAGGCGAGTAGCATTACCCACGTCACACCACCACAAACCCGTTTATAGGGGGGGCACATACATCCATCATCTAAGGAAAGGACAAAGAAACAGATAGAAAGAGAAAGTACATCCATGCCCGAGACGGGATTCGAACCCAGGTACTCCCCATCTGTAGTCAGGTACGTTAACCACTGGACAGGTTGGGCGGCCCAGTACAAAATATGGTGAGATGAGGCTTGTTCTTGCCGGCACTTAGGGAAGAGAGGAAACTTCTCGCTTCCTCCAGAATATTTGAGAATAGAAGTAATATTAATTTAAATTGTATAAGTAAAACATTTTATGCATAGTAAAACCAAGCCAGCTATTATTTTCTGAATAGTGCAACACTACGATGATCCTCAATTAAAGACTGGGAATACTCTGGTGAGAGATTGCTTAATTACTATGTCGTCACACTGATCCTGAAGACAGAAACGCGGTTTCATGTATTATTGGAAATCTCTCCCCCATTCCTCTAGTAGGAATTTTTAGCATGTTGAAATATCATAATTACATTTCTAATGTGTTGGAATCCGTGCTTCACCCATACCTTCAGAACTTACCACCAGCCATATTCTGTTAGGATAATGCGTAACCAAACGTGGCGTGAAAGTTCAAAAATTCTTCTTTACCCATTAGTTTGAATTTCTTCCTCTGCATATCACTAATGGAAAACATTTGGTCCATGCTTGCACAACTAGCCTTGCATGAGCCACCTGCTGCTACACCAGATGTTGCTACTCTAGCCATATTCTATTAGGATAATGCGTGACCAAACGTGGCACGAAAGTTTAAGAGATCTTCATTACCCATTAGATTGAATTTTTTCCTCGGCATATCACTAATAGAAAACATTTGGTCCATGCTTGCACAACAACTAGCTTGGCATGAGCCACCTGCTGCTACTCCAGGCATATTCCATTAGGATAATGCGTGAGCAAACGTGGCACGAATTTTCAAGGGATCTACTTTACCCATTAGACTGAATTTCTTCCTATGCATATTGATTAATGGAAATCATTTGGTCCATGCTTGAATAACAACTAGCCTGGCATGAGCCACCGGCTGCTACACCAGATGCTGCTAATGCAACCATATTCTATTAGGATAATACGTGACCAAACGTGGCACGAAACTTCAAGAGATCTACTTTATCCATTAGATTGAATTTCTTCCTCGGCATATCACTAATGGAAAACAT
>JAPDSC010076952.1:0-11081 GCA_026290005.1 Latrodectus geometricus | reverse complement strand
ATATATATATATATATATATATATATATATATATATAACTTTTTCAAATTTATAACTGTTACTATATTTTTTATTCAACCACTCAAGCTCAAATACACATTTTAAACTTGTGGTGGAAGATACTTGATGATTATATCGTGTTTCCAATATTAAATATTTAATTGAATTTAATTTATTTTTTACACGGGAAAAATATACTATAGTTTAGTGGTGTCATCTGTTGGCATCAATAATCACTATATCTAACTTTACATTTCTTAAATTTATTTATTTTTCTAATCTTTTAAATAAGTTCATTACTTCCTTTGAAAATTCAATTTTCTGGTTTTGAACTAACTTAGAGAGAGAGGTAGAAAATGTGTATGTGTGAGAGAGATTTTTTTGTTTCTATTTTCAAAAATGAATGAAAATTATATAGAAAGGATTTCTTCAATATAGTGAAACGAAAAATTATCAAAGGCAAATTTGGCTAAGCATCGACGTAGTTCCTTTTTGGGGATCGAATTTTATCGATGGATAAAAATAATGGAAACAATAAATTAAACGAACAAACGGGATTAACGGTACTGACCCTTGCTTCACAAACGGCCAATGCGAAATTTAATAAAAAGTAACTAAAATGAAAATTTTCTTTATTGACTTAAGTTGGATTTTACTTTAAGATTTTGTTTATATATTACGTGCTATAATACAAGAATTCAAAATATATTATGTATTTGTAATTTCAGAATGGATTTGCGGTTCATATTACTATGATGACAACACCTAAAATGTTCAAAAAGTAAGTTAAAAATCTTCCGGTTCTTATTTGTTCTATTTATTTTGATATTTTTAGTTTTATCAATATAGCTTTTTAATAAATATTATTGCACATATAAATGGCATGCTTTTCTTCAGTTTATCAGTAGGATTTCTTGTTACGCCAACTGGAGATATAAATGTGTTGGATGAATTAGATTTCACCTTGGAGCCTTTTTGTGCAGCTAACGTAAGCAGAAATTTTCAAGCATCACTAAAGGCAGGTTCGTACAATAATTCATTAACATTAATTTATTATGTATCCACAATACGTATAGATAAATTATAATAAATTAGATATTTTTGATATTTACAATTTTCTTAAGCTTAATTTATTACTTTAACTATTCCATTAACAAACTATATAAACATATTATATTTGAAGAAGATATTTTAACTTTTAAAAATATTAAGCTTCATTTATCTACTGTTATATGTTATAAAAATATAATTTCATTAAAAAGTAGATGATTTAAGCAATATATACCTTAAATTATTATTTTTTGACAGAGCGGGTACATTTTTTCTATTTGCGGCTGAATGTGTCCATTAACTTTACCGCGCATAAAATCCATCGAATTTTTATATATATAGTCCTTCTATTTGTTCACAGAATTTTTGTTAAGGGTTGAATTGAGAAATGCTCTACAGACAGGCATACACAAAGATATTGATCTTTGGTTACGTTAATTTTGAAATTTCGATTGCGGCTTTTATCATTAACCTCAACCTTAATTAACTCTGATATGTGAGCTCTCGTAATATTGTTTGTGCAAGCCAAGATGCTTGTGCCATTCCGAATACTGTTTGCTTCCAAAACGTAGGTTTGTAGTTTTAATATCGGATCTTTCCGATGTAATAAAATATGGAAAAATATAAAAATCGTGTAGTGTACTTTTCTTTACATAATAATTATTTTTACTCTACTTTTCTATCCTTTTGTTTTTAAAAATAATATTTTGCTTACTCTATTGAACAAGTTTTCTCCAATATGCTGCTGATAGGAATATACTTTAAAGCAAATGAAATTAGTCTAGGTTTTAACATTCAATAACTTCGTAGCTAAAGGGAATTGGCAAGCTTTCTACATCTCATTCTATTTGTTTTTCACTGATCGATATGTAGGATCTATATTTCGAGGAACAAAACACCGTTTTAAAATGTTAAGTGAATTGCAGATATCATTAAAAAGGGTTAATGTCCCTACTTTATTAAATCTCAAATGTTTTACGGAAGCTAGGTAACGCTTACTGCTGAAAACCTCGTTAAAACTGATAGGCTTAACACACTAGTGTTTTAAATAAGTATTATATCTAATGTTAATAAATATTATTAATTGTAAATAATTATTATAAACTATTAATCATTTAAAAATCCATTTTTGAGAAATTCGTTTTTTGTGGTGAAATATTCGTTTCTTGAGGCATTTTCTAAGAAAAAATTTGTCCGCTGTTTAATTTTCTTCAGAAATTTTTAATATTTCATTCTAGATTTTTAGTGTTTTTTATAGCATATCCAAACAATGATCAAAAAGAGTTTGGATAAAAGCATTATTTTTCGTTATTTGCATGTATAATTTATTTAAATTGTTAACTTAGTAGTAATATTCATATAAAAGTAAATTTTGAAGCGCTTTACGTCTTTCTGCAACTAATAAATTATAATTATATTTGGAATTTATAAAAACTTAAAGACTAAAAATTAATTTTTGAGGAAAATTAAAATTTCGTAAATATGTTTTAATTTTAAAAAAAAATTAAGAATTTGAAGTGTAATCCAAATTTTAAATTAAAATGTAATATATTATTAAATTTTTCTGTTAATACAAAATTTTAATCCCTGTTTAGTAATGGAAATAAATGCTCCTTATAAACTTGAGAGTTATACCTATGTTTATATTGTTTTGGCAACAGTTAATTGCATGATAATCTTTTGTAATTTACCATTTTTGTTTTGATTTACCTATCGCTAAATTTGCACTTTTTGAAAATAAATACTATACTTCGATTAAGATATATAGTTTTAAACTTCCGAAGCACTAAAATCCTCGATGCCTGACTTGGAACCTACCTCTTGAATTGTTGGACGAAAAACCAAAACTATAATTCAACAGCCAGCTAAAGCTGGCTGTTAAATTATTGCTCATAATTGAACGGTAAACCGTTCAATTATATTAGTGATCTTTAAGGAAGATAATTACATAACAATAATATGTGTTTTTTCAAAACCAAGATTTACTGTTATTTCACAAATCAAATAATATTCTAATGTCAATCAATACATTTTGTCTAAAAATAAGATTATATTTAACACATCAAACAAAGCATTTCCAAACTATAAATGTCTATTCATAATATCCTAGTGATGATTATAAAAATATAATAATATAATGAATAAACATGTAAATTTTTGAGTGATAAAAACATATAAATTATTGAATGTTTTTATGAGCGAAGTTTTTGCTTGAGATTTTTTGACGTGTTCATTTTACTTCTAGGAGAAACATATAACCTGTCTGGCAGCCTTTCGCAAGAACCGGTTGTACTCTACAGTGGAGAAGGTTGGGCTGGATTTCTGGAATTATCATTCATTAAATTCAATTTAAATAATAAAACTGGATATGGTTTGATCATGACTGGGTAAGAGAGAAAACAACTTAAAAATATTCATTAAAATACATACATATTTATAAATTAAGGATAGTGCTGGAACCGACAAATAAAAGTGAATAAACTAAATAAACAGGATTTTTTCTATAAAACCCATGTATTAAATTAAGAGAACATAAGAGATGGTATATGTATAATACCAAGCATACAAACTATCATTATATCTCCATACAGCACTTATACCACACACAGCCTGTACAACAGCTAAATAATACGTTGTTTGAATAGCATTTAATAGATCGTATGTTTCCTGTTCGTAGAAATACAGTCCGTATAATGCCGAAGCATGCTGAATATCACGTTATCAAGCTGCATATATGGCAGAGAACTCCACTCAGCAAACAAAACCCTCCAAAGATCCAAATGTAGGAGGTAGTTATTGGACTGAGATTGGTCGGTCAAGCATGTCATAACATGCTTTATCAGATTCAAATCTGGGGAAAATGCTGTCCATTCCATTCAAGTGACATCCTCTGATTGAAAACAGTCCTTTACAATATTTGAGTTCTAAGAACGATCATTGTTTTCCACAAACACATTCAGCACTCACGGCTTCCCTATACAAACAAGTATGTTGTTCCAGAATGATGTCCCGATAAATTTTGGCTGCTAAGGTTATAATTTGAACAGGTAGCTCTGTTCTTATAAATTATAAAACGCATTATAATGCCTCTCCAAACGAGCACTCCATCACCACCGTAACGTTAGAGCTCAATGACGTTGTCTTGATTTTACTGGGTACCTGGCATTTTCCATATTAGCATACAACATGAATCGGATTGAAAGCTAAATCTCGACTCGTTGGAAAACATAAGCCAACTATGCCAATACATTAATACTATACATAAGCCAATATATTAATACTTCGGGCTAACCGTTGGTGAAAGTTATATACCGTGAGCTGTATACATTTGACTGTCCTAAATGTCTATACGCGATTTGAAACGGTCGTACCCGTGGCTTACGATAACTTATGCGACTGCTGTTCTCCTTCTTCTTCCCTCAAATACATGCTGTCATTCGAAATTGTCACTCAGGGGTAAACTGTACTGTAACATTTACTGTCATTTCTATCATCTTGGAATCTTTACCACAACCCAAAGATGACACTCTTAGCGATTCCGAGTTCCTCATTAGCTGCGAACTGCGTATGCCTGCATTCCAGGTGGCCGATAGTTCTATCCCAAAAATTATCACCACATGAGTCCTCTGTGCCATGACTATGCAGTCGTAGCACAAAACGCCGTATGAACCGGTTGTGAACACATTTCCTTGTTGGCTCAAATCCTTATATAGTTCTCTCTTATGCTCTCATCATTGCCACGAACGCACGGCGTCATCAGGTGCCTTCCCGTAATTTGCATATAACTCTTGGCAATGTATATGATATTTCTTCTTTTATCCTTTCGCGTTCGATTTCCGTATGTTTCTTTACTATAATCAATTTATGGACATGTGTGTATTTTTAAAATAAATATTTTTGATTTAAGTGATTTTTAATTGGTAATAAATGTTTGTATCAATGTGTTATATATAATAAAAGGGCAATTTGTTCCTTGTGTACGTTAAGCAAACCTGAAACGACATTAGTTACTAAATTTTAAAGAAATAATACCAGTTAATTAAATATATATATATAGGAAATTTTGCAATTAATAATAATTGTATACATGTAAACTAGCAATTTATTAATAAATAATGAATTGGTAAAGATGCAAAACGGACTTTAAAACTGTAACATGTTGAGAAAGGAATGATGTTAGAATAATAATTTACATTAAGGCTAATGTCAAAAGAATTTTTATTATTTGAGTATTTTAAAGCAAAAATCAGTTGTCTATGGATTTCTCCATTAATAATTTTAAACTACAATGAAGAGAGTTTGAAAGAGACTTTTGTACTTTTTAAAAAATTTATCCATTGTGTAATTTAATTTCTTTTTGTTCCCCTCTTGTATATATATATATATTTATTTTCATCTCATGATTTGTCTTCAAGATAATATGTTGTGCATTAGTTGTACCTTCGGGCCCTGTGTGATATTCCTTGGTGCACAGGGAGATAATTTTGTTTTCTCAAATAAAAAAATAAAAAAAAATGAAGAGAGTTATTAAAAACACTATTTTTTTCCGAAATTTGAAGATTTTAGGGAAAATTTATAAATAAATATCATAATAAAAGTAATTCTAATTAAAGAAATTTATTTAAACTTCATTTGGTCAAATTTTGATCAAAAGGGAATGTTTTTTCAATTCCTACTTTTAAAGTTTACACTCTCTCAAGAAATATGCTGTCAAATTTTTAATTGCTTGTAAAATACTTGTCATTCATCCACTCAAATTTATTTTAATAAACGTTTGATAACTTTAACTCTAAAATAATTTTAATACATATGGTAGTTTATAACAATAAACTTGCAATACAAAACTCGTAAATTCAAATACATTTTAATAAACTTGCACAGTGGGTGACACACACACACTTGATGTTAATATACATTTTTAAAAATATTAATTAATTTTAGTTTTATATGGAAAAAATTGCTTTAATTGAGTAGTAGTGCCATCTTTTGGCATCAACAGTTACTATCTCTATTTTTTTTTGCATTCTTAAATTCATTTATTTTTATCATCTTATAAATGAGTTTATTATTTCCTTTGAAAACTCGGCTGTATGGTTTTGAAATATATTAGTGAGAGAGTCGGAAAGTGCGTGTGTGAAATAAAGAGAAATGCTTATATTTTTAAGAAAATTAACGAGAATTATTTATGAAGGATTTTCTGCTATATGGTGATTTGAAAGATTTATCTTGCAAAGTTTGTTGAATTTGTCTCGTCGAAATATAAAAATAATCAAAAAAATAGAAAAAGATTGTATTAACGATATTGACATTTGCTTCATAAAAGGACAATGCGAGATATAATAAAAAGTAACTGAAGTGAATTTTCTTTTTTGACCTAAGTAGAAATTAATTTTAAAATTTTTATATATTACTTTTAAAAAAGTAACATATTCCTTTTTTATATAAATTAAATTAAGATCACAGATTGATATAAAATTTCCCAGCAGGATAGTAATAAAAAAAACCTTTAATGTGTCATAATGGGAAATTATTGATTGATTGTCAATTTCTGATCACATCAATGATTGTTTCCGCATCACATCAAGAATTTTTTCCATATTGATGTCTGTATCTTCTTTTTTTAACTGTAAAAAAAAGTAAAATTAATTTTAAAATATTTTAAATTTTTCTTTTCTTATCTTTTTAAAAAAAATTTTAAAAATAAGAATTTTGAATCATTGTACTTCAAAATTTTTATAAATCTAATCTGCTTCATATTCTAAATATTTAGTTAAATTACCTGCATGATTACTTGTAATCTGAAAATAATTGATATTTTGATTTTTTTTTTTTTTTTTTTTTAGAGAAGTATATGATGAACCAAAGAAAATCACTTCTATACCACCACTTCAAGTGCTGTTTCCAAAAAGTATATTCAGTTTTAAGTTGAAATTTTAATATGATTTAAATAATTTAGAATTTCAATATAATGAAATCAACCTTTATTTGTATTTAATTTTGGTACTTTTAATTAATTTGATATCTAATATATTTTTAGTTCAATTTCTTATAAATGGTTAATTTGATGGTTTTTACACAATTATAAAAAATGATTTAAATGAGAAGTCTTCATTTTCCGACAAAAATGGTAGTTATTTTATCAAAGTATATTCTTTTATTTGCTCAAACTGTAGATGGTTTTATTAGCTAAGAATAAATATATTAATAATTAAGAATGTTTTAACCATAGCTACTATTAATTTAAAGAAAATTATTATTCCTCTATTTAAAATATTTTCTTTTCATTTAAAAAAATGCACATTTCTAAAATACACACAAGCAAAATTATTTCATTCAGTAGAAAGTTTTATAAATTGAGTTTAAATATTTTTATTCATTCAGGAGCAAGAAATAATTATAAATATAGAGGGGAAAAGGAGGAGAAATAATCTTTTATGAAGTTTGGTATAAAATTATACTAACTTATGTAAACAGTAAGAGAGAGAAAAAATCTCTTAAAATCTTGCTATTATCTGTAAATTCCAATACAATATTTATAATTTAATTCATCTTATAAATACGGAATTGAACTTCGATTATGTGAAAAGTGGAATAAAATGACAAATATTCAAAATTAAATTTAATAGTAACTCAAATGGACATAATAGTTGTTCGAAAAAATATAACAGCTTCATGCATGTTGCTCATTACAACGCGAACATATGCTCTATTATCCATAAATACTACAGTTAGAAAGATTTCTAACTGTTGTAATATTAAAATATAATTTTGAGATAATTAAGAATGTTTAAAATATATATTTATAGGTTTGAATTTTTTATTATCTTACATTCACGTGGCATCACTTGGAACAATATATCGATAACTATGAATTTCAATAAAACTGGGCTTTCAGAAATCTGTATTCCCTAGCTCAAAATATTACGATTAGAGAATGAAATTATTAATCTGGAAAATAATTAATGTATGAAGAAATGAATTTCAGCTTATTTTCTGGATATTAAAATATATTATTGGTGTTTTGAATACATCGGTGTAATTCATTTATTCTTTTTTTGCATTGTTACTTATTTTTTTTCTGATTTATTTAATATTACTTTAAATGTTTCGAAAACAGAATGTAATTATGTGTACATGAACATTCTAAAAATATTTTTAAAAATGACATATGATCTTTCCAAAAATGTTCTTTAAATGACTCGATGTTTTTGAAGATGATGATATTAAATATGAATATTTAAAACACTCAATATGTTTCTTAACTTAAAATAACACGTTTTATATTATATAATAGTTTGTTCCAAGCTTAAAATGTTTTCAGAAGATATTACATGATGCTAATTTAAATAAATAAATGTTTAACTCCAAAATACAATTATAATGTTTTCTTTAAGTGAAATATATATTATTTAAACTACTTTTGTATCATCACAAATATTTAAAGACGTACCTTTAACTTAAAAACTTGTGTTTAAGTGAATATTACTTACAGATGGTCATGTTAATATATTTATATTAATAGTTATTATATAATGCGTGATGAACGTTTGATGACCAGCATTTATTACATTTTAATTTCTATACCTTTGAAAATCGGAATACTTTATAATTATCAAAAATCCATAATCAAAGTTCAATAAATATCACATAATATATATATATATATATATTATGCTTTTACATTTTAAAAGCATATTCAGACGAGCTCATGAATTAGATGATCACTTTGAAAAATAACATGAAATTAGAGTTCTAATGTTCTAAATGTTAAGTGAATATAAATTGTAATGATCAAAGGTAGTTCAAATTACTTACTCCATTTAAATAATTTCACTAGTTCTGCAAAAAAACAAAAGCTTTGACAATGTGTAATCCTACAGGTAAAACAATAATCAGATAGCTATGACAATAGCTTTGTAATACCCCATCAGTTAAAAGAAACCCTTTTGTAAAATGAATAAGAAAAGTATGAGCATCATACTAAAGGATATAATTTAAATAAAATGTTTTAATTTTTGCTATTAAAATTCTTAAAATAAAATATTAGTCTAAATAATTATTCAAAATTGTGTTCACTTTATAATTTCTATATTACATTTAACATAAATTAGTAGGTCATATGTTATACAAAAGGATTTATAAATTTAGTCAATGATATCTGAATACATTATACAAAAAAAGAATTGAAAGGTTCTTATAACTGCTTCTTTGTATTTTTGTTAGCTGTTCCGCTCACTGTTAAATTTTCTGCGGAAATATCTCATTTTGGCGACATTTCTGGTGGTAAAGGTTCATCTTTAGGAAAACTAACTAAACTTAGTCGCACTAATAAAACGGTATCTATTTTTATCTTTTCTCATATAAAAATATCTTTAATTATAAATAATTTTGAAATTATGTTTTATTTATTGACCGAGTTTTGCTTCCCAGTTTATTGTACCAAAAGGAATGATTGTTACAACTGCTGCTTATGAAGCTTTCTTAAATCTGGAAATAAGAAAATCAGTACGTGATTTAGAAAACGTTCTATAGTAAGTGCTGATATTTAAAACATTATTTGTTTAATTTCAAGGGAAATATTTGCAATCTCAATTCATTGATGATTTTACTGGAAACGTGTAGAATGTTTATTATTTGAATTTTGTCTGTAATCAAAATAAATATCTTATCACAATCCTTTAATCTTTTACGAATATTAAATAACCTTTAAATAACAACTTATAAATGTCTTGTTATTATAATTAGTAATAAAGCATTTTTTAAATACCAGAATATCAGTTTATAAATTATTTATTTATTGAAGAAAAGTTTTATTTAGCTGTTTATAAAAAATTTCATTTTAGAATGTATGTAATCTTTTAGCATGTCTTGCATTCAAAATTAATTATTTTGTTAGATTAATTAATACAAAAAAGTTTAGATAAAATGAACAAACATGATTAATTTCTTAGATTTGCTTAGTTTAGGTCCCCCCCCACCTCGGCTATTTTTGTTTACACAAGCTGCTGAATACAGACAAACAAATCCTAATTTTGAGTCACGACCACATAAATTGGTCTTTACTTAAGCTAGTATCTTCCTTTTTAAATCCCACTATTACCAAATGAGAGATATTGATTCTATAGTATTTTTTAAATTCATAACCATGATTGCTTTTGATTGCGTTTGTTATTGAACTCTCTACCTCACGATCATGAAGACAATGTCTTCTTTCATCAGGTCACCACAATCTATAATATATCTGGTTGGGATCATATCCTATTTGTAAACATCAAATTATAATGAAAAACTTGTGTGAAAATTTCGCTCATTTACTATTTCCTCTTACAAATTTTTTATTAGATTCCTGAAATTAAATGACCATAAAATATATCAGAAAGAATCACAAAAATAGATAATTGTATGCTTATACTTTACAGAGCTTTTTTGCCTACAATACATAATGTTAAATTTTAATTCTCGGGAGTTTTTGTTAACATTTTCTACATTTGTTATAAAAATGTTGTCAAATTAATTTAGCAAACATGAAGACCTTCTATCTTATCTGAGGTTATTAAATCCTTACCTTTATTTATAATTATGCTAAAGTGACTTAAATTTGGTAATTTTAAAAAATTTTGTAACTATAAGGAAATAATATATTAATTGTTGTAGTTTAACATTTCACTAGCAAAAAAAAACATCAATAAATAAATATCCATAGTTTAATTTAACAAATTACTCATTATTTTCACACTGTAATTAAAACTAATTGAATTGAGTTAATGTCACTTATGCTTTAGCAAAACCATTTGGTTTAGTTTTGATTTATTTCCTAAATTAAAAATCTAGATAGTTTAGACAATTGGTAATTTTGAAATAAGCAGTTGACACATTTTGAATTTTGTACATGCTGAGGAAATTGTTGCAAAAATCGAAACAAGTTGCAAATTGTACTGTGATCCTGTTTATGTTAATGATAGAAAAGATTTTGTAATATAATTTGAAAGTTTTATTTTTACATTACATGTATTAGTTACATTTTATGTAAA
>JAPDSC010076944.1:0-10225 GCA_026290005.1 Latrodectus geometricus | reverse complement strand
ATAAGTACAAAAAAATGCTCATAACTACGAAATAGTGACATAATTTCAAGGAAACATCAAGAAAATATATACACGGGCTACATATATTATATCAAATATATATTAAATGAAATAAAATATACATAATTTAGAACGAAGCAAAAAATAAATGAAGGAAACATTCGATTCGATTATACATATATGATATTAAAAATTGAAAGAAAAGGATATAATTGCATAAGTTTTCATTTTGCTGAAGCTCATTTTATTATCTTAGAGTTCAGAAACTTCAATTACTTATATTTGTTTTGAAAAAGGTATTTCAAAATATCATTACAATGTTATTTATTGAATCTACCATATTATCGGGAAATATGAATTCGGGCTAAACTCAAAGAGGTGAGCGAATGCTATTGGAATAACAAATATTGTAATTAAATGCATTTGAGCCATTCTATAAAACAGTGTACTTTAAACGCTTTCAAGGATTATGTCCTCCACATGCTAATATAGCAGTAATTAATGATTTATTATGTTAATAATTATTCGATATAGAATAGAGAATGTTATTTATTTGCAAGGACAGATACATTTTTGGCAACAAGAAGAATGGTTTCAAGCCAAACACAGAAAAATAGGTTTCATTACGGCTGTTTTTATGCATGTGTGTAGATTTCTTTAAGTTCAAAACATGTAACTGAAAAAGTCGGTCAACTGAATACTGAAATTCTAATTAAAGTTATAAGAATCAAAAGTTGCATGAGGAAACAATACGCAAGATTAATTATATCCTTACTACAAATCATTTTTGATAAATTTTCTTGAATTTAGAAACTGGAAAATGTGTGAAAACTATGTAAAGAAATGTAAATTTTAATACAAAGCGCTTCTGAAAGGAGTTTAGCTTCCCCAATGGTAACCAAATTTGTTTTAATAGATGTCTGCCAATTCAATGAGATCATATGAATGGTTTTATACTAATAATATTAATATTTTAAAATATTTTGTTTATTTTGATATATTTTGTTTACAATTTTTATTGAAACCTATCAGCATCGGAAAGAAATCCTTATGGCAAATTTTTATTACTAAATGCATGATTTGTCTTAAGAGAACTGCATCACTTTCAAATTTGTATGCAAAATCATATTACAAATAAAAATAGATACATAATACGAATTATCTAATAAACCTCAACATTATTTTAATCATTTCAAATCAAATAGCAACCAAACTTTTATTACTCTTGATAAATGATAAAAGATTATAATATTAGCAATACTTTGTTCTTATAAAAGTACATCGAATCACTTCAACGACTTCTGCTTTATTTTAAATGCATTCCCAATCAGAAGAATAATTTGGTGACCAAAAGTTAAAGAAGTAGCAGATGGTCAGTCAGATGTGTACAATTTCTCACATAGATATTAAGTTAAAATATAAAAAGATGACTCATAAATTGTAATCAGCAAATAAATGAAACAATTAACTTCATATGAACAGTCAAAATTTACATAATAAATCGGAATTACTTTTTAAAATATGATCTGAATGTTCTCAGGAAACCAATGTACCACCAAGATCTCTAAAAAATAAAATATTGTTCATGAACAAAAGTTATAAGAGGAAATTAATAAATACATCACATGAAATTTTAAATTACTTACATCAAGAAAAGTTATATTTCTAGAAGATATGTCAAATTCTTTCCAACCATTTTCTCTGAAATAAAATTAAATATAGAAATAAAATCTTACAAGGAGAAAAATTGATTTCATGTATTAGAACAGTTTTAATGGACATCATATAATATTAGCATAGTAGATCATAGAACTAAAGATTTTTTCCAATAATATATCTAATAATATATTAATACATATATTTCTATTTTATACCCACAATCATCTGTAGTAAAACGTTTTGTAAATCTATTGCAAATTTTTTATACATATTTTCAAAAAAATATAAATAAAATTATACTTATAAAATAACTACAAATTATTATTATTTTTTATCTTTTTATAGTATATGTCCTTTAGAAATATAAGAAAAATAATTTTTCATCAAGTATAAGTAAAATTAATATCTCCATACAGAATGGCAGTAACCGATAGGCAAGGATCTTATTGTTATAATTATTACAGTTTAAAACATAACTTTACAGAAATTATTTAATTAAAATAAAAAATATTTGATAAAAAACAACCAAAATCCATATGAAACTACATTTCAACAAATATGACTAAAATTAAGAAATTTGTGAGCTATTATTTAAAGGGATCATCATAACTTATTGGTAGGGATATTTTCTTCCGATTTGACAATTTCGAATTCATTATCCCACCTACGTTAAGGAAAAGATGGATAGTGAGCCTTTAATTTACTGAACTAAAGTCCAATAAATAAATAAAAATTCAAGATTATGTTAATTTTTTGTAAATAATAAGATATGATTCTCATATATGCGAATTCTCTATTAATCACATAAGACTTTTACAAAATATAAGAAATATTAAAACTGTGACACAACAATCATTGTTATTATATATTTAACAAAAGCCAAATTTCTAATTTTTAAATGACGGAAATATAGAGAATTTTATTAATCGAGAAGCTTTGTTGTCAAATATTTGTTATTAAAAGTTACACATGAAATTTTCATTCAAGACTGAATATAAATATTTTATTTCATATTTATAGATTAATTGATTTCAGTTTTAGATTACAAAAAAAAAAAAAAAAAATCTTAACTATGTTATGCTCAAGTCATTTTCGTGAAATAAAAGATTCACTCAATTCAAGAACTGGCTTCAATGATGATGATGAGATTATGATAAATAAAAAATAAAACATTTATTGATAAAACATAAATTGATGGTTAATGTATGGTAAGTTTACGAACTATCGAAGTTGACTACAATTCTCTGGTTTTAATAAAATTGTTCTTGCAAAGCAAGCAATCTCTTTCAATTCAAAAGATTCAGAATAGAAATTCTAATTTGAAAGTCTTTTTCACAATCCGAGATTTTAACAATTCTATTTTCCAACTTATCCTTCCAAATAGTCAGTCATACATGAAAGAAAATGATGATATAATTGTGAAAATAATAATTACTTAATAAGCATCAGTAATAAAGGTGAAATAATGTAGCTTAATGAAAAATATTTCTAGGGTGTAATAAGTTTACTGAACTCACTTTTCTATCACAGGAAGCAGAATAGCTTCGATAAAATGAGTGCTGTTGCAGCTTACCATTAATTCCATTAAAAAGTGGGCTAATTTGACTTTACAACCCTTTGGTAAGGACATTACTTCCAGATCATCTTTATCTTCGTTTCTTGCAATTTCTAACATCAATAGTGTAGACAGAGTACATTTTTTTTCAGTGTATGCCTATTTCAACAAACAAATTGCTAGTTAGTATTTTACTTGAAATATTCAGGAATGTGGGTTATTCTGAAAGTAATTCCCATTTAATTTTAAAATATAATTTTTTTTACATAATTTTAACATTTAACTAACTTATCATTTGCGTAATTTTTTAATGTTGAAATTTGTTTTAAAAATACAAATCTTATCGATTAATTACTTTTTCGAATCCATTAACTGGTTATTTCACAGTATAAATTTGTAGAATAAAAATGTGTCACCTTATTTTTACATTGCAAAATAATTTTGTCAAGCATTCAGAAAATCACATTTTTGACACTTTAATTAAAGAAGCTGGAAGAAAATCGACATTTTTACCATCGATAATTTTTGAGATTGATTCGCACCTAGTACTTAGTTTAGATTAAGTACTTTTTCTTTTTGATAAAATATGGTTTTGCTTAAAATATTTATGAGCCCTCAAAACTCGTGTTCCAATATCAGAATAAAATTTCAATATCGGTATTCAGAAATTTTTAAATCTTATTACCGGAAACATATCTTTGTTTTATTTGCCAGTTTTATTAGAGAGAGTATCATAAAGAATTACAAAGCAGTAAAACAATAATTTATGTCTTTAAATCTCAAAAAATATAAATATCATTATACTCAGCCTATGGTGTTGTTACAAATTTTTAAAATGTGATTTTAAAAACCTAATGCATCAGTTGTACTGACAATAAGTGTGGCACGTAAATTTGCAAAAAAAAATTTTTTTTCAGCTGTCGAAAACCTTCTTTCAGCATCTATGTTAGTTTGTGGTACTGCGGGATTATATTTACCTCTAAATCCCTCATCTTCAAATAAATCGATTTCTCGTCGGATGGTTTTGGATACAAATGATTTCTGCATTGTATTTTGGTTTTTTGAAATTTCTTGGCTATCATTAATTATAATTTCTGTTCAAGAGACAATTCTCTTTCACTATCGTCATTAGTGACTTCATCATCTTCGATAACTATCGAATTCTTCTGAATGTAGATAGGTTTGTAGTAGACATTTTTAAGAAAATTTACGACAAACTTTTGATGAAATTTGAATTGGCTAATCATTTTCTTCTTTTTCCTTTTCCTTTTTAGAATCATTATAATTATGTAGATATTGCAAGACATTTTATATTTCAAATTGACTTTTTTGTGAAATTTTCCAATGTAATATATTATTTCTCAGGTAGTAGTGTGTGCTGTTCCTTCAGTGACAGCAACATGAATTGCATTAGCTATTAATAAATTAGAACCTCTCCGACATAATGCCTCTACAATCAGTTTTATTAGAAGTAAAGATGATACAGTTCTGGATATTAAGAGGGATTTACTATTTGAAAATTAATTTGAAGGTTAAGTTTAATTATTTCTTTTTGGATTGGGTTTTTCACTTTCAAAAATTATTCCATCATTACGAGTAAACTGTTCCAACGTGTTTTAGAATCTAATATTATTACATATTCTATTATATTTTCAGTTAGCATATATTTTTATACAAAAGAATTTTTTTTGGGGGGGGGGGGAACGCTTGAATATCTTAACAATTTTTTGAACTTTATTAACTATAGGAAGCAATTCTTGATGAATAAATATTTCATTCTCATTTGCAATATCTTTTTCAACAATTGCATTGTCATTACCTTCATTGTTAGTATCACTATTTCCACAATATTTGAGATCTTCTGTTCTTTATTTATTTATTATTATTATTTATTTATTTATTTATTTTTTTTTTTTGGTATAATGCATCCATTACTCTTACTTGAATTCCAATAGCATGGCACAGATGCTGATTTGCACCAATCAACTCCAACTTTTTCATCATCTTTCATTTCAATCAGTTCTAATTTTTTTTCATAAACTTTGCTCCATCAGTCGTTATGGATAAAATATAATCCATGTTTTTCTAATTGAGATTTAAGCATCTTGTTACATTTTTAGGGTGGCATACTTTTTGAGGTATGTATACAGTCGTCTATCACTTATTATTCTAAAATCATGTATAGCTCTTATTATATCTTATATTCTATGATTCTTATTCCTAAGCTGATTGTATGAAGTTCATACATCAAACATACCTTTTGTCATCAGCACTAAACGTATGTTTGACAATTATTATCTGACTTATATTAGTTTCCCATTTATTATAACTATTCTGCTCATCAATCTTGGCATGATCTAATAATTACATTACTAACTTTTTTTGTTCAATATAAAAATCAGTGACAGAAGCCATTGTCTTTCAACATCGGTATTCGTCTTATCGCTGTAAATAAATTTCGTGCATACCTAAATTCACAGATGGTTTGAAAACTGCAGGGCATGTTGGCTGTGAAGGATTTGTTGAATATACTGCTCTCAGTTACAACTTTCATCCATCATGTTCCATTTACACTGCTTAAGCTACAGCTATATATCAAGCTTTTTAGTGAATACATCAAAATATTTTTATTCTGTGTATGAATTGATAGCTTAATTGTTTTAGAAGCTTTGGAAAACTAATTTTACATGACAGCTAATGTGTCGAAAACTTTCGGAGCACTGATTCCCTTGCTGGCAAAATATATATTATTTTATTGGATACCCAAGTCACGTAGGTCTTGATACCATACAAAAGACAGATGGAGTAACTAAGTCTGCATCAACTCTTAGTCCCCTTATTTGATGTAAGAAAAAGTGTTAAAAATTCATTGATTCTTTTTGAAAAGAATCGTGAGCCCACGAGACACCCACAAAATGTTTCTTTTAAACAGAAAAAGTATCCACAAATATAATCTACATAACTTTTCAACATAATTAAAACATATATTTTGACTCAATTAAATCATTTAGTCCAAAGGAGAAACATTAAGCATTTTGATTTTCATAATGACAACTCTGAAATTTACGAATGTGTACAGAAAATATTTCTGAGTACGAAAGAAAATGTGAAGAAAAGTAAAATCGGTATTCTTGGACAACAAAAATTAAATATCGTCAGATTAAATATAAACCAAAATATGTTAACTAAAAATTACACAAAAAAACTTAGAAAGTGTTAATTGATCTTAGTTAAATCAAACTTATGCAAATACCTTCATTACAGCCGATGGGTTAGGAAAGTTCCAAGAAGTACATATTTTCACAGCAAGCCAAACAGCAATACTTGAATTGCTTTGCCATCGACAAAAGTCATGGAACAATTCTTTTCTTATCCAAAAAAGCCACGGGGATGCCGAGGCATACTTTGTGCGAGTGGATAGCTGAGCTTGGGGGAAGCCGTTCTTAAAAGCCTCATGAAGGAGATTAATGGGTGAAGTTAAAACGACAAGAATAGACAGGAGAAAGCAGCATGAGTTATGTATTTTATTCAGAGTCATTGCCTAAAATATAAACAAGAAATTATTTCGAAGATTATTCATGGTTTGGGTATTGGTTATTAGTTATCAAAATGACACGATAAAATCATTGCCATAATGAATTAACAAGTTATACTCTCAGTTACAAAAATTAAACTTAGAGTGGTAAAATGTAAAAGAAATCAGTTGCTGCTTTGATTGATATTGAACGTGAAGGAATCTAAAATTTTTATTGATAAAATAAACAAATAATTACACAATCATGAAAATAATATTGATTTTCTTATGTTATAAATGATGATGCATCATCAGTAAAAATTAAAACTCTTTAAAATCAGGATAAAAATAAATACTGACATGAGTAAAGTATGTGAGCACCTTTCACACATCTGCTTAAAAATTTTAAAATGTTGGATCATACTTTTAATGAGATTTGAACCCCCACTGAATTAGGTACGTTCGATTCCTCTGGTAGAACATTTTCCAAGTCCGAAAGAGTAGTTGAGAAACATATACACTCAACTTCGTGGAGATTATTCCAAAGATTTTTAGTAGGATTCAGATCGGATCTGTATCAACATGCGCAATTCCTATATTCGTAAAATAATTGTTAATGATGGTCGCTCCTTAATAACTCATTACAATCCATTATAACAAAATTCAAATAAATAGTTGCAATGTATAACATCCTAATATAGATTAAGATTTGGTCCTGATAATGTATAAACCTAATAAAAACCCATTTGTAATCAGCTAGTTTGAGTCATATCTTTATGAAGCTCTTACCCAGATCATAATTTCACTTAAAATGTGTGATGTTCAGTTATGTTCATGAGCAAATTATATGTGTTTTGCGCCCTTTAAATTCTTACGTTATCATCGTGTAAGAATTACAAGTAAATTCAATTTCCTGGTGAATATAATCATGCTTTAAATAGAAACAGACCAACTGAGAAACGATTTTATTTGTCTTCTTCTGGATTGGATGGAAGGAGACACAATAACTCACGCTGGTTATTGTGTCTCCGTGGGTTAAGCGGCCATGGATATGCAATCCATGGCAGCTATTTTTCAAACAGTGCTATCATGCAAACAGTAAAAGTAAATATCGACTTAAAAATGCTTTCTACATCTGCAAATGTATCTCGTATAGGGGCTAGAATAAGACTCCTATTACATTCAAATGACATTCCTAGTGCAGTCAAATAGGACTGTAATAGGAATGTATCGTTCGAGGAAGTCGTACTTTTAAGTATCGGATATAAGATTTCGGATTACTGCTTGGTAGGTTTTAATTTGTTTTCAAAACATGAAATGATAGAATGATCTATTCCAAAGAATCTATAACACCTGTCAATGACTATCCAACTCCAATAAATTTGATAGCTAGCCAACATTCAGAACTCACCATTTTTTCTGGAAATTAGTAAAATATAATATACGTCAAATAATTGTTAATGATGGTAAATCCCTCCAAAGCTTTAAGCCCTTGCTACCTAAATTTATTAGTAACTTTTATAGTGTTGCACAATGGTAATATCTAAACAATTGTTGATTAACTGCATATTTATTTAAAAAAATAATAATTGGGTGTTATCTAATGTATATGTTACCTAATAATAATTGGGTGTTATCTAATATATGTACTTCCATTGAAGCAAATTGTGATATTTTAATTTCAAACCGGACCCCAAAACTTTGAATTATTTTGTACATATTTATATTTTACATAAATTTATATGTGCAGATACATAAAAGTTTATATATTCCGTATAAATTTAACTTTTTGATGTGAATAAAAAATGGTAATCAAACAACAAGCAACTTCAAAAAAGTTCAGATTTATCTTCAATTTTGTAAATTCAGAAAAATAAGGATAATCATTTCTTCGTAATTTAAAGACTGTAAAAATATTTTTAATGATTTCAGGTTCAATTTTAAAGTTAGTTGCATTTTCACTTAGGATAGTTAAGTTATCATTGTTCGGATATCAGAACTTTGAACGAGTTACGTTAATTTCAATGCCGATTGATGATAATTTTGATTCCGCTGAGGATCAACCACAATAAACAAGGTCATTTTAATAATGGAGAAATTGGAAAAATCATTTTACACCATACATTTTATATGATATTATTTTCTATGCATTCAATATACAAAAATTAAATATCACGGAAGCACACTTTAAATTGAAAAGAGTTTGCTTTAAGAGTAATATTTATTAAAGAGAGAACTGCAAAAATATTTTTTCGTTTAAAAATATCTAAAATTTTATCTAAAATCTTATTCTATCTAAAATCTTTAGATTTTTGATGGCAAAAAGAAAACTATTTTCAGAATGTTCTATCTTTAAAAATCTTGTAGTTTAACAAACTTAATATTTCTTAAAAAAAAAGATGAAAAATAATTATTTATAGAAATATTAATAAAAAGTAAAAATTTAATATTTAAAAAATTGATACAAAAAAATAAGTAGCTTAGTTTTTTATCTTTCAAAAATATAATTTTGTTATTCAATAATGCAAAAAAAATAAATAAACAAAATTTTAAAAGTATTTTTCATGCTAAATTTATTTTAGAGTTTCGGCAGCACATGTTTAAGTTGAAAAATATGAATTATAATCATTGATATGTTTCTGAAATATGAATTAATTTCATTTTTGAAAACAATAATGTAATTTTTCGCATCATATTGGGAAGAGTATACTTTAGAATTATCAATTAAAATATAAATTCACTATGAAATTGAATTAAACAGTGAAATAATGATTATATAAGCATATTTGTTGTGAAACTTTCTTTGCCTATTCATTAAATTAAAAATAAAGGCTTACGAGGTCACCTTCATCCATATCACGTTTCGTTCCTACGTATTGTAAAACTGAATTGCAAGCAGGCCATAGTAATTCACTGATGCACACCAGCAGCACATGAATATCGCGCTGAATTTGCGAGTTTCTGGCTTCACTTGGCATGGCATGGGAATATCGTAACAGTAAGTGCTCAACACAATCTGCAAGAAGCCGCCCGTAAAGCTCTTGAGCCATTTTCTTTGGTAAATGCGATGCAAGATCATGGTGGAGCCCTTTCATGTAAAGATTCCACGCTTGGATGGAATAACTAATTCTTTCATTCTACGGGAAACAAACAATATTTCAAAATTTACTTTTTAATTGATAATAAAGAAATACAAATGTTTATAATACATTTAAAATTCACATTTAAACTTGATTTTTATTTATTTTTAAAAATGCACATTATTCACATAGTATGAATTTAACATTTCTTCTTTATTTATTTTCTTAAATTCAAAATCATTAAGTAGATCCAATTGAAAATTTTTGTATTTAAATATTCTTTAAATAAATTTAATAGATACTTCAAATTAGTTTAGTTAATCAGAGATTCTCATTTCAAATAAAATAATTTATAACATTGCCGGAATTATTACACAGAAATTTTGGTGGATCTTAATATATATATATATATATATA
>JAPDSC010076931.1:0-10322 GCA_026290005.1 Latrodectus geometricus | reverse complement strand
AAAAAGTAGTAAATAGGGGATGTATGAAACACCCCAAAAATGCAATATTTTTTTGCATTTTCAGTTTTTTTTATGACATTTGGGCTAGACATATTTTACAATTTTGTTAATTGTTTTTTGATAAAAAAAAATAATAATAAATAAATAAATAAAAATTTGCAAAATTAGAGCATTTTTGATTTTTAAAATTTAAACAAAAAGTGATTTTTTCATTATAAAATGCTGAATTGTTATCTTTTCTAAAGCATTTCCTGATAAAATAATTGATAAAATTGAGTTTTTTAATATTTAAAATTTAAACGAAAAAGTTGTTTTTTTAATAAGAAATACAATATGTTTGTAAGTTTATTGAAAAGAAAAGATAAAATTCATTGTATGTGTTTCTTTAAGAATATAAAAAATTAGTTTTTTAAGCAATCATTAATTTTTTATATGAATTTCTTATAATAAAATCTGGAGATAAGTTTTCTAAGATGTATATATTTGATCCCACTCTTCAAGTTTTTCAATTAACATATTTTGATATCTAAATACTTTAAAAATACAATTTAATAAAAGTCTATTTTTTCGATATGTAAGGTTTTATTTATTTCATCATCCATCACTCAAAATTGTTAATAAAATATGTTTATATCTTTTACCATAAACAAAACATGTAATAGAATCGGTATCAGTTGTGATAAAGATCTAGTAAATATAAATTATTTTCCAACTTGTAATTGCATTAAAGGATTATGTGTATGGGATTAAGATTTCAAAAAAAATTGTGGTTTTCATATCAATAATAGTTATTAGTTTTAAAACAGGTTCTAATAGCTTAGAGCTCATTAAAATGAATTCTACAAGTGTCTCTCATATCTCCTGTATAATATGTTGCATATTTCTCTTTAATAGTAGCATCGAAATTTTGAGAATCGACATATTCTTTTGTTGCCACATCTTTATTTATCATAGAATTTGCAACGTTTGTAAGTCTTATAGTTCTAAAATCATATACAGTCAATCCTCCTATAACGCAGTACTCTCAGAAAGTGGTTTCCACATAACGCATAGCTGAAATTGCGACATCCCTCCTATAACGCGGTACTCTTACAGTGTGGTTTCTGTTCAACAACGTCCCATCAGTTCTTTCCGTGCACTCAACGAATGGTTTTAACTGGATATTTTTATATAAAAATTCAAGTTTTTCTCTTTACCGTTTATGGCATCGGTTCTAGTCGTTTCAGAGGTCTTTCACGGTACGTCTCGTTGGTGAACAATTTTTTCTAAAATTTTGTCTGCACCGGGCATTCGTTTTGTTTTTTGCTGCTTAATTTGTGGTTTATAATTGAACAAAATTACACAACACTGTGTATTCTAATATACAGTATAATATTCTAATATAATAATAATAATAATAGTAAAGTAATTATTAACCCTTGATTTTCATCATGTCAAACACAAAAGAAACAAAAAAAGGATTAAAAAGAAAGTTTACGTTGCTTGAAGTTAAAATCCAAATTTTAAATCATTTAGAAGGCGTGGTCAAAATATCATTTGTTGCAAAATCAACTAATTTGAATGAATCTACAATTCGAACCTTAAAGAAAAATGCAGATAATATAAGAAAAACCATGGCAGATGACTGTCCGTTAGGTGCGAAATGTGTTACTCGCACACTAAATTCTAATATGGTTAAAATGGAACGGGAGTTAATGATCTGGTTGGAATACTGTACATCCGAAAAGATTACTATCTGAGAAAATCTTATCAAGCAAAAAACACTTAAAATCTACGAACATTTAAGGAATATTGGGCATTCTTATGCAGGGCTAGAAAATCATACGTTTGTCGCGAGTAAAGAATGATTTGAAAAACTAAAAAAAAAGATACACATTGCACAATATTAAGTTTTGAAGAGAACAGGCCTCAGCAGATGTTGAGGCTGCCGAAAATTATAAGCTGGAACTAGCTAGAATTATCATTGAAAGAGGTTATTCACCTGATCAGATTTGTAAAGCCTAATATAACAATAAAACGGCATTATATTGGAAAAAACTACCATCGAGGACCTTCATTTCGAAAAATCAAAGGCACATGCCTTAACCTTCAAAAGAACGTATCATTCTTCATGTGTGCAGCAATCTATCAGGAAGCCTGAAGATAAAATCAATAATAATAAATCATTCTTAAACTTCCCGTGTAATGAAAAACATTAATAAGACCCAATTGCCTGTATTTTGGTGATCTAATGCGAAAGCTTGGATGACTCAAGATTTATCTAAGGATTGGTTTTATAATTGTTTTATTCCAGCAATGGAAGCCTATACAGTGGGAAAAAAATTTGTATTTCAAAGTTTTAGTTCTTGATAACGCTGTCGGCCACAACACAGAACAAGATCATCCCAGTGTGAAAATTGTATTCCTTCCTCCTAATTGCATGTCATTTATACAACCTTTGGACCAAGGAGTCATTGAAACTTTAAAAATGTACTACACACGCCAACTTTTTCAAACCATTTTCGACAGATTAGAAAGTAATGAAAATAAAACTCTTACTCTAGTGTGGGTGGAATTTTCTATTTTAAATTGTTTTAGAACCGTGTCATCGGCTTACGCGGAAATTAAACCATCAACGCTTAATGCGTGTTGGAAACGTCTTTTAACTCAAATAGTTTAAGTAATACAAGATGATTCTACAATTTCACTCCTAGTTACGAAAATAATAAACACTGATTCTCGTTTAAGCGATGAAGAATTTGCAGTAAAACATCAAGATGTAAGATAACTAGTACCCGGAGAAGAACTTTAGATGAGTAAAAACTGATGGAATTTATTGATGCACCCTCCTCAAAAGCATTAATAAATGAAAATAAGGAAAACGAACGGGTGTCAAATTTCGATTTACAAGATCTGAAAAAAGGGCTACATACGGCTAAAGAATTAGAACTTCATTTCATTTAAACTGATCATTCAACGGTGCGCAGCGCAAAAGAAAGTTAAGTTTAAAAGAAAGTTAAGAAATTGCTTAGCTCCATATAGAGAGGTTTTAGAATAAAAAGCTACAAGCGAAAACCAATGTGAAGATATAAACAAAAACCTTTATATAATATATATCTTATATGTTTCCTAATTAAAGAGATTTCATGTGTAATTGAGAATTTTTAGTTATCTTTACGATTTTTTTGTTTTTTAATTAAATAGAGATTTATTTTATCGTCATTCATAAGAAATATTCCACAGTTATATTTTTTTTATGAAATATATATATTTGTAAATGTTATAGCTATTGGAATTCCTGCAAGATTTTTTTAAGTCTTATTAAAAATTTTGTATTTATATTATCCATTTGTTGCATTTGAACTTTACTTATACACATTTCTTACAAACTTTTTATAATTTTAATCGTTCTATTTAAAATATCCTTTTGAGGAAGAAATTTAATATTCCTTGTTGAAAGGAAGTTTATTTTCTCTACCTACTGAAATTTCCTTTTCAAATGATTCAAATATTAATTGTGTTCTAAGAATTACTGTTCATAATTTCGTGAAGAATGTCCAATCAATGCACAAAATTTTATATTGAAATGATAATATTCTGTGGATTCGATCTCAAATTAAGCCGGAGATTTTTTCTCGATACTTTAAACAGTAGATTTTGATAGAAGTTATTTTTGTGGATACAAAATAAAATCATAGAATGGCAAATCTACCAAATGAATTTTTAAATCAGATATTATTTTTATTCGTATTTATTAGAATAATAAAACTATAATTATATATAAATTTACATCAAATACTTTGGAGTTCTGAATATTTGCATTTTTTTCTTATAAAATTTTTTATACTGTTTGAAAATTTTTCAACTATTTTTTTGAAAAGGATTTTAATTTAACTTTAATTAAGTTATTACAGAAAGAACTAATTTGTGAAATGTCGCAGCATATTTTAATAACTCATATTGATTTTTTTTATCTGCTTTTGCTTCTTTTTTAGAATTACATGAAAGATTCATTTGTTGTTGATCTTTTCTACAAGCTGTTTTGACACTTTATTCCAATGCAAGAATAGAGAGTCTTACAGCACACAATGACAAATTCTTTCGCGCGGATCCAAAACTCTCCGGACATAACAAAAATTTTATCTTCTTTAAATGACTCAAATTTAGTTTTTTTATCTTCATAAAATAACAAATTTAAATCTTGCTGTGACGATCAACTTACTAAAATTCATTCAACAGCAAAGGAGAGCCAACACAATACCTTGATATTGGCTCTAAACTACATAGAAAATTGTGACACTAAGAACTTAAGCATAACTGATATGCACTTAAATTTTGCATCATTTTATATTCACTGACGTTGTCTTTGAAAAGTTTAAACTGTTACTTGTTAACGTCTTAGTACTAAAGTCAGTTTTATTATGATTAGAATATGTACTATACGTATATTATTATTTCTTATGAATACAACTTCATTTCTTAAAGGCAAATCCTTTTATTTTAAATCATTAAATTGTATTTGAGTTCTTTTGTACATCTTAATATTTTGACGTTAAAAAATTGTAAAAGTAACTTTTTTTTATACAAGCCTAGAAATTTTAAATTGTAATTTGCGGTTATTTAATTCATTCAAAAAAAAAAAAAAAAAAAAACGATTTTTTTTAATTAATAATTTTAAAATCCAAAAATATTCTGAAAAGTTTACATTTAATAGATATAAGCAAATTTTATATTTTTATTGGATTTTTGAAGCTTAGATATTTTGCAGTTTCTTATTTTGTATTTATACATGGAGATGAAATAATTTCACTCTATCAGAAATCATTTGAATTACTTATTCAAACAATGTTTCTTTGAATAGACAGAAATTTTTTTTTTACTAAAAATTATTTTTGTGTACTTTTTTCTAGGTTAGGGTAATACATTTAACTTAAAATTTGATAATATTTGCGAATTATAATTAGATATGAACTTTAATCAAATAGTTATTTTTATATTTATTAATATAAAGCAAAAATGAAGTTTCTGAGTGTAATCAGGTTTGGTTTATTTGTCAATCAATGGTCATATATTGTACACTAGTGCTAATTAGACGCTTTTGTAGATTAGAATCAACAAAATAAAATGATTTTTTTAATCTACGAACAGAATACCGTTAAATATATGTGCAATAGCTTTCCAACGAATTTAGCGAATTAAAATTTGTTTCTTACCTTAATATTGCATTATTATGCATATTTTGCTTTTTATGATAGGGTATGAGTCGTTTTTTTTAAGGAGTCATTTTTATATCCAAATCATTACAACTTTGGAATCGTCAATTTTTGCACGAATTTCAAAATCAAAAATGAAAAAGAAAAATTAACTATTGGAAATATTTAAATTCTTAAAACGATTTTTATCATTGCTTCCCTCATTTCGTTAACAAGAAAATTAGAAGAGGATTAGAATGAAAAAAGCGATGAAAGCAAATACCTATAAGGATATTTATTGCATTTTAAAACAAAAGATTATTTTATAATTTTCTGAAAATGAAATAAAAATGTACATTTCTCGCACCTCGCATTGTTTTTAACTGTATTACTGCAATATGTTTTTGAAATAAACTGGTAAGCAAATTTCTTTAATAAAGTTCCATGTAAATAGCATTTATTATTTCACTGTTTTATCAAAACGGCAAATAATTTTTTTTTTATTTTTCATTTAACTAAATACCATATTTTTCTGTATATAATCCGCGAATTATGTGTTAAAAAAGTTCCGAATTTCGTTGTGCGTATTATACGCCGCCGCGGATTATCTGATAAAAAACATTCTCGATCAGAAAAACTTACAAGAAAGTTTTGAAAGAAATACTCTTTATGTTTCATAAAATAAATAACAGGTGGTACCAGGACACACCTGAGTTATTTAAACTATTTTCTGTTCGCTTTGAAAATATTCAAATTCGTATATCGTCATATTGAAGCGAAAATTTTTAAGTTACACAGCAGATTTTAAATTAAACGCTATAGCGAAAGCAAATAAAAACAATGGGGTCAAATGTGTTAATGTAAAGTGAAAAATAAAGCACGTGCGGTATAAAAAAAATTGTGAAAAATACGCAATTTGTAAATAATCCATTTCTTTCATTTAAATATTAACGAACCAAATATATATTAATTTAAATATGTCTAACATCGTTTTAAAAGTTATTAGAAGCTAAATATCGATAAGTTTTACAAAACTCTCTTCTCAAAATTATCGCTTTTGATCGATCTCGTGCTTTCATCTCAAGTTTATCGCACTTTGCCATGAACTGGATCAAGACTGATATTTTTCATAATAAATGCTTTTTTTCTATACAATTTATTAAATTTTTAATCCTACTGTGCATTTTTTTAATTTTATGTGACCTATATTATCAGCAATACATATTTTAGACTATTCGCCGAAAAAGAAATTGCCGCGGATTATATGCCGCTGCGGATTATGCGACGCTTTTTTTCCTTATACTCGAAAAAACGGCCGTGCTGATAATACGCCGCTGCGGATTATATACAGGAAAATACTTCCCTACTATTTATCATTTTCATAATGCTTATTTGTTTTATTTACTAATATCAGAGGCATTTTGAGCAGAATATTGAGACAAATTTCAATTTATAAAAATGAATTGCAGAAGATGACATTCACTTAAATAAAATAAAAAAAAATTCATTCAAGAAAATTCTGTCCGCAAATTTTATTCTGTGTGTGATAAATATTAAAAATTTTAACAGTATGCCTGAACTATGTAATAATTATAATGCTTCATTCATACTGATCTTATGAAAAAAGCATTATAATTAATGTGTCTTTTTCAGAATGGTTTGATTGCAGATTAATATCATTTCAACATTTACTGTGTTACAAGAAGAAAAATTTTATAAATAATCACAAAATACAAATGAATGAATTAAAATTAACATAGTGATAGGACGTGCTCTTTTAAGTGAAGTTCTTAGATTCAATCCCTGAAAATGTTAAACAGGAGGTGGATGTTGCTCTTCTGCAACATCCACCTATGTCTATCAGAGTAAAAACCTGAGAGTTTTCCAGGTTTCACACCTTGCAACATATGAAACAGTCCACTTACAATGAAAAATCCTTTTGGAAAACAAACTGTAGGTAAATATTGAAACATGTTACAACATTTTAGGGTATCTAGAATAAAATGTCAAAAGATAATGAAAGATAAAATCACCTTACTAGATAAATCTGTAAAACTCTGAAATGCCAATAAAAATTAATTTGGGTATTCAAAAATATTTATTTATAACTATTAACAAGAGACAGGAATGTTATAAATAATAATACACATTATAATGTGTAACAAACTATTTAAAATAATAAAAAATGTACGTTATGTAAACGCAATTTATTTCAGATAAGCAAAGTATGATTTAATGGTTATAATTTTTAAATTGATCTAAATTTAGCAATTTTTATAATTCTCTTTGAAAATCAGGTAATTTAAGACATTGAAATCGGCATATTTGATTTACTTATTTACATTAAACTTATTTCACAGCTTCAAAAGTCAGCTAATAATATAAGTAAAAATTTTTGAGACATTTTAGAATTTCCATTGATAACTAAATTTAATGTTGATGATTTTAAGCAATTAATAGGATGTTTAAAATGAAATTTTTTAGGGGAAATAAAATTAATTTTATTTAAAAAGGCTTAAAGTCACAAAATTCTGAAGTTCATATATTCAAAATCAACAAGAAATTCAATGTATAAGAATAATTTTATTTTGTAAATATATAACATGTTTACGGAAATATTAATAGCCATACAAACGTTATTGGAAACTATTTACAAAAATCAAACCTTTTCATAAATAATAGTTAACAATGTTTAATAATATATATCAAAGCACTTTAATATAAAATAAATGTAAATGCAAAATATTAGTGAAAATTGTGAAATGCTAATTATGAATTTAAAAGGGATGCAAGTATAAAACTGCTAAGTATATCAATGTTAAAACGATATTTTGTATAATTTGAAGACATTTTTTCTTTTCTTGAAAATTTCTATGATTCATTGCAAAAAAGAATTAAAATAGAATTCAACAAACTCCAACCATTAATTTTATTGAATTTAGCGATAAGAGTTATAAATCTTATTGCTAAATATAATAATTTAAAAAAAAAATAAATATTCCTTTATTAGTAAACTTATCAGTTAACTAACATAAAATGAGATTTTAAAATATAAAAATACATTTTTAACAAAAGTGTAATATTCTCTGAAAACATCAATGAGTAATTAGAGATAAATATTTTCATTTAATTTACTTTAATTGCTGTTTTTTAAAATTCAATACAATAACAAAGATGTTAACTAATATTTTCTTTCTGTTTACTATGAAAATTTTATAAGATAGGGAAAAACAAGTAAGTATAATATTTTAAACTAAATAATTATAAGTAATTAAATATTAATTATAATTACTTAGTAATTAAAAATTATAAGTAATTAAAAGTATTAAATAGTATATTCAGTAACACACTACATTTCTAAAATGAAATTAAACATTTCTAAAATTCAGTAATAACCATTATGGTCAAATTTTAATTTTTTACAGGATGTTAATGAATATTATTTCAGATAAATTATTTATGCGGATTTGCTTTCAATTAGAGCAAGAAATTAATGAAATAAAAATATCAACACAGTTAAAAGCTACTTCAAATAAATGCATTAAAATTATTTTCATTACAGATGAAGTGTTTCAAATTGTTGAGCCTATATTAATAATAGTAATGCTTAGTTAACAGGCTGGTAGGAGCTCACTGATCTCAATAAATATGGAATTCGGAAATTAATACAAGTGAAAAATGAAATGGAAACAAAATTCATGTAAACCTGATTCTTTGTGTGGAAAAATATGTATGAAAGTAAATGAGGGAAATATAACTGCCAATAATTTCACTGACACATTTTCTTACCTACTCATTAAGTGAATAACAATGTGGATGAAGAAAAATTAAAGCAATGAAAAAGTTTCTTCTTAACCCTGCATGATAAATATTACAAAATAGAAATGTTTATTATAAATAAATTGAAAAAGATTAAAATTAAAACCCCTTTCTGTTTTGAGATCTTTTATAATAATAAAAAATCTTTTATACTATACAAAAATTAAATTAAAAATATTTTTTTTATGATAGAGGAATAATTTTTGAAATTTCACAATTTTCTTATTTATTTGATGCTTTAATTAAGAAATTATGTTAAAATTGGAAATGCATAGTTAAATAAAATAGTAGCATCAAACAAATAAAATATATTATTGATGTAGAAATCATAAGTACAATTCATACCATAAATTCGAACAAAAATTTAGAAGAACAGTTATCTTACATGCAATCCCAAATAGTTTTATCGCCATAATTAGTCATTTCATATCAAAGATTCAGGTTAGTTACAATTTAACGACATATAAAATACACTCATAAAATATAACATTATCATAAAACTATTCACACAAACAAACATATTAATGCTTCAACAGTTATAACACTATATTAAATTGTATATTTTATTTCAAATGAGACATGTAAATAAATATCAGGTTAAAGCATTCATCACTATGTAAATAAAAAAAAGATAAAAAGTTTTCCTTATTAAAAGTAACAACAGGTTTTAACGATTTTCAATGATATATTTTGTAAAGTTTTAAACAAAATTGTACAACATTCATATTAATTGTTTTCACCAAGCTTAATAATTAAATTAGCCAGCAGTATTTAGTATTATATACATAAGTAGCATTTTAAGGGGACTTCACAAATATTTTTAGATGTATGCTCTAAGTACAATTCATTTTCCTTAACAATCCATTAACAATTTTTAAAAATTTTGATTAATTTTTAATTGACATATATCAACAATTCAAACATCTTAATAAGTAAAAAAGTATATGTAGAGATTACAACTAAAATTGCAAATAATAAGAATTTTGAGCAATTCTTAAAAAATGATTCATTATAAATCACAGATATAAAAATGATAGTCAATAATATTGTGCTGGATAAATTAATGTAAATACGAATTCTTCTACAAGTATCTAAATTACTACCATATATATCACAGTTTGCCTTTCCTTAAAAAATGGCATAACTAATCTCAATTTCAGACTTTTTAGTATTTTAAATTTTACACAAGTTTTAAGAGAATTGTATCATCTTTTGAAAAAGTACAGTGATGTCATGTATATAAATATTCTGACATAAGATGAAAATAAAACTGGAAAGATAAAATATAATTGAGCATTTTGAAGAGAAAATTTATTTAGTAATAAGTACATA
>JAPDSC010076926.1:0-24325 GCA_026290005.1 Latrodectus geometricus | reverse complement strand
ATATATATATATATATATATATATATATATATATATATATATTATTGATTATCGCGTTTCAAAAGACACCTAACAAGAACCTCGATCTAAAATAAGGTTTGACACTCCTTGGATAACTTTTACGTATGACGGCTAATTAAATCATGATTTGTTACTTTAAGTGGATTCCAAATCCTAATTTATATCTTCATAAGCGGTGATCACCAATAAACTGTTAGAATTTATACATATATATACATGTATGTCAAAACTTAGTTCACTCTATTATCATTTTGGGGTATATAATATAAGAGCTCAAGCAATATAAACAATTTTCGATCATATAAATATTATCAGTGATAAGTTTCTTTTTGCTCTTAATGATGTTTACCAAGATTAAAAACGCTGTTGAATGTGTAGAGAAAGAGAGGATAGCTTTCCCACCAAACATTTGTTACTCAGTACATAATGTGGTTATATCTAATATTATTACAGTCTGGAGAATAGTCTGCTTGTATATTTTTGGCTATGCTTCAAGATTCTCTGTAAGTTCACGGATATAACAACAACATTTTGCAGCCAATGATACCATCCATGTTATGTTCATAAATAGCATTTTTTGGTGAGACTTAGACTCATATTCATCCATTTTTTATGTAATGCTTTCATGGATATAATGTTCTTTCATAATCTGGCAGTTCACCAGATTCTGTCAAAAGAAGGTGTTTGGGACTTGTTAGGAAAGTCATTTCTGCTGTTTTAAAAAAGTTTCAAAATAGTTGATTGAGCTTAATAAGTTTAAGATAAAATCTCTTTAGAAAGAACATTATAATTAGATAGATTCCTATCGAATAACAGTTTGAATAACTGCCAGTAATGATTTTACAACCTATTGAAATAAACATTTTTTTAATTAGAACTAATCCATAAATTATTCAGTTTTAAATTTTTGATTCTTCTTTTTACCCATGCCTATACTGTGTACATGTTAAAGTAATCTTATGGTTCTTATTTTAATTTTTCTCTCTGTCTTCTTATACATAATATTATTCTTAAAGATAATTTAATTAAACAAATGAATGCATCTCTTGCTGTATCTTTATCATTAAATTCTATGAAATAAGTAAATTTAAAAATTGGAAATGATTCTACAGAACATTTTGGTTTTTCTAGAGAAATCTTCGTCAATATATTTTATTTCTAGATGAAACTAAAACTGTCTGAGCTAAATTAAACTTTTAACTCCAAAACATCACACATATTTATTCAACGAAGCTCATATATCACAAAATATACATTTTGAATTAACTAAAAGCTACATATCTTAAAGTATAACATATATTTCAAACGATGTGAATTGATACAATTGGGATCATCCAGTTCATCAACAAGCATACTTCAAATTTTCATATCAAGAAAAAAATTTTAAACAAAAATTGGGAAAATCAGTGTAATCTTTTCAAAACAATTAATATGGATACAGATATCCATAACATTGGCATGTTGTTCTGTAAGGGTTATTACAAAATCCTCCTCTGAAACCAACTCTGTTGCAAAAGAAGTGGCACTGCGTCTGATTAAATGGACATCCGAAGTTTGCTTCGACAGCTATATTGGCTGCGATAAAAAGTAAAATTAATAACCAAATTCTGTTAATTTCACCATAAATTTCTTAATAAATGATATAAAGCAATTTATTTATTTAATACATAGCCTCCATGAGATAATTGAGGCATCTAATGGGAACATTGTTACTCAGACCTCTGTTGAATATTTGAATTATATCTTTAAATAGCAAGATTCTTTCTCTAAAAATTATAATTTGTAATAAATTGTATAAAACTAGATATTATTATTATTAAACACTGATGATTTAAGCTTTAAAGTTTAAGACAGATTTTTTGAAATTAAGCTGAAACTCGTGAAAGTTAATTTTTACTTATAAATTATTAACAATATAAATGTCTTATTTTTAAATTATTTTTATATAAAATAATGTTAATTTTTTTTTTACCAAATCACATAAAACGTTTTTACAATTTAAGATTCTTAGAAGTTTATTCGATTTGTTTAAAATTACTTTTACATAAAATAATTGGTCTGTACAACACAATGAGTTATTATTAATACAAAGCAAGTCCTGTTAATGTTCATTATGCTAAATTTTTTATTACAATATTAAATGTTTTATTGTATATAAAAATATTATAAACATCTTTTTTTTTTTATTTTAATATGATAAATAGATAAAACAAAGTTATTTCCTATATTAGATAATTCTATTCTTGTTAACGTATGAAATTTATTAACAAATTTTTTTGAAAGATATAATTTATAATTTTCATTTAGGAACTAAAATATTTAAGCTTTAGCAGTAAAGATTGATGCTAAATGTCTTAAGTAATCTAAAAAAATTGCGTAACATTTTTCTGTAGATACAGAATTTTTTTTCAAACAACTCACAGAGAAATTCTTAAAAAAATTTCTATAATTATCCCATTAAAAAAATATAAACAGTAAATATCGTAATTAGACTCCACAATCTTTTACATAGTAAAACATTTGATTCATCTTTAATTATTAAATTTATTATTTATTAATTATTTATTAATATTAAATTTATTATTTATTAATTGTGCATTACAAATTCATAAATATGCATGTGGCTTGGAGAATTTATATCATTTTGTATTACGTTTATTATATTTTGCTATTCTATTATATTTGGGAGTAAACAGTCTAAATTAAATTTGATTAATCATTTTATATTTCTTGCAATTATAAAATCAAACTTGTAGTTACAAAATCAAATTAGATGTGTATGTTCCGTAAGGATATTAGTTGAATCTAAAATATCTTTAAATTTTCTCAAGAGATTAAATATTACTCTTTTTTCTGCACAGTCTTTTCTTTATCATAAACTAATCCTGATTACTATGTTAAAATTAATTATGATGCACGTAAAAATTGTTTTACGATGAATTTTCCGAAACATTTCTATTCATAAAAAACGTAATTAAATCACATGAATAAATTACATATTCATAATGCTGCTGATGAAGTTAATATTCACTAACTCTTATTAATATATTCATTTAATACGGATCACAATTGAGTTCTCAACTTCTAAGCTCTGATTAAACCTCTGATATTTTCTATTCATTAAAAACATTTTTTCTTAGAACATTGATTTTGAAAATATTTTAACTACTGCAAAAACTATTATATATTGCTCTTAATTATAATCTTATTAGTTTTTCAAACTTACCAAGCAACAATAATTAAAAGCATTGCATTAGAAAAATAATAAAAAAATTTAAATGAAATATAATCTAATGTTCGTATGATTTAGAAGCTCATTAGAAGGGAAGATAAAATACTTTAAACACAATATTTTTATTATAATCCCTTCATTATTGTAACTGAATTTCCAAACAAAAAAAATTCTATTGAGGTAAAATTTTTGTTATACATAATGTTGATTGGTTTATTATTATTCCCAAAAAATATGGTTACACTCAAATTATTAAAATTCTGTTTTTAAAATTTACAAAAATTTTAGAAATATTTCCTAAGAGATCTGAACATTGATTATAGTTTTAGTATTATTACTTATATTTCATTAACTGAAAAATTCTGAATCATTTCTTTTAATTTTTCTAATTACTATAAGTTTTGATATTAAATTTGTCATTGATATTTGTATTTTACGTTGAATTAATTTCAGAAAATGAATTCAAAGTTTTCAGAAAATTTTAGCTTTTCATTTATATTTTAATTTATTTTTCAGAGTAATAAACTATTTATTTTTGATTTATCTATACACTTATCTTTTTATGCATGTTTAAGCAAATATTTAAATTTGTTAATTGATAAAAAAAATGTTTGAGACAGCATTTGCCTTCTTCTAATTTCTTTCATATTTATCCTTCTTTTGGAAAAAAGAATTTATGCTTGTTGGCTTTTCACTGCATCATAAAAACTTATAATTCACTGAAAATATCTGTTAAAACTATTTTAGCATAAATTAAAGGCAAACTTTATAAAAATTATAATATTTCCTTAAGAAATAAACATCCTTTTCTCTTTGATATAAAATATAAATGTTTTTCTTCCAGATTGCTTTATGCAAGATTTTTACATTTTAGTTTAGAAAAAAAATTTTATTACCATCTAAAACCTTAAAAATCATACATTTTAATTTCCTTCCATCAGAAATAAGTTATTTTTTTATAAATAATATGAAATAATTTTAACACACTTTTTATTATATGTAACTTGAAAGCAAATTGTATTAGTGTTTTCCCATTTCATTTTTTTCCTAAAGATAATTATCAGATAAAGATAATATAATTATAGTTAAGCAAATTTTAAAAATAATGTTCTTTTTGTTAAGTAAATTTAATTATACGGCAAAAATTATTTCCTAAATAACGTTGAAACGTGTATGGAAAAATTAATTAAAGTTCTCTGTAGATTTAGATTTACAAATTAAGGGAAATTTTTAGAAAACTTTTACGTTTAAGTGAAATGTTCATAATAAATGTCAACGTAATATGTTAGTAATGTGTAAATTTTAATTTTTCCATGTGTGAGTTTAATGTTAATTATATAAAAGCCAAGATTTTTTTAACTATATTTTTTACATTATAGTAGTAAATTCAATTATATTTCTCAAAGCATTCACTTCAGTCTTGGTTACATAATATCCAAAACTTTGTCTAACAAAGATCAGAGTAACAATTGTCAAAATGTAATTTGATTAGTATAAGCATTTTTATACTAATAGCATAGTATAAAATAATATTTTCAGTCGATGTTTAAAATCACATCAAATTAAGTTTCGTGATGAATAACTCATTCTTTTTATATTATAGGATTATCCGTAGCATAGACAGGTCAGCTTGAATAAATTGGTGCAATATCCTCCCCTGAAATTTATACTTCGGCAGTGGTTATGACATCGCATCTGGTCAAAAGGACATCCGAAACCTGCTTCAACATTGACTGCAGAGATAAAAACCACCAAATCATATATAAAACCGTCATAAATAGCTCATTAAATAATTTATAAAGCAATTAAAAAATTTTAATTTCGTGGTTTCGAAGATTTTTTTTGTAACCACTCTTACTTTTCATGCCATTGTGTGTATTAACTAATATTTTGGTTAAGGAAGTACGATATAAGGTGATAATGAGCAACTATAATTTCTATGATCAAAGACATCAAATTTACATTTGTGAAGGATAGTTGATCATTATCAGCAACAAGACTATCAATAACATAAGCAGAACAACTGGTAAAAGTTGCTGCAAAAACCTCCTCTGAAATTGATATTTCGACATTTGGTATGACATTGTGCCTCGTCAAAAGGACAACCGAAGCTTCCCTCCAGAGATCATATTGTTTGAAGAAAAATGAAAGCAATTAAATGCATTGAAATCTTTACTATTTTAGTTTATTGCGAATGGAAAATAATTAATAGTCAAAGTTCTCAAAATAAACACAATAAGTAAATTGCTTTAATAATTCTCTTTTTTCTAACAATTTGAACATTTTTGAGTTAAAGTTATCCCTTACCTTGAAAATTAAAATGGTCATTCATTTAAAAATTAAAAAAGTTTTATTGGTTGTCTCGTCTTATTTAAATTCATTGAAGTAATTGCTCATAAAATATTTTAAAAATAATTACAACTATTGCAAACAACATCGCAAAGGATCTTATTTGATATCGCTGTACCAGATGCGAAATTTTTACCATTATTATACAATTCACCAAATTTCAAATGTTGAGATTTGTGTGCTATCACTTAAAAAAAGTATAAAGCAAAAATATTAAATGATATTTTAAATTGCTTTAATATATGCATTGGTCTTTGAATGATAGACATTTTTGTCTTCTTGTTTAGTTAAGTTTAAAGTATAGTGGCTTATTATGTTTATTTATTTATTTGCTTTTATTTAAAATTTATCTTGGATGCCTAATCTAAATAAATAATACAAACAATTTTGTTAATTTTTAATTCTAGGTGCTTATTCATTGTTTTTGCGCTATGAATCACCTAGATTCAATAAGGACCTATTGTTTTCTGATACAAAAGTTGTCAAAATAAAACTTGGTTAGAAAATATATAAACTCACATGTAATATAATCTAATTGTTAAATAATATGCTCAATTTTTTTTACTTTCAAAGTTTTGAACTTCACATTCTTGTAAAAGTGTCCAGTAATAGAAACATAATATAATTTCCAAAATAGTGATTCTTAAAACAGTTACTATAATCTCAAATCATCTGTAGAAAAATTGCTTCAATTAAATTAAATAAGTGTACTTTTTCTATCATTACACTACAAATCATTTGGGTGATCATTGTATTCAGAGCATATTATGTTAAGTATAAATTAAAAGCATATATTAATTTCAATATGTAAGTTAGTACAAAAATAACAACTTAATTTTAAAAGCATAAGCAAGTATATATTGATGTTTAATTTGCAAAATTTTTATCTTCATAAAGTGCATATTGACACTGCTTTCTGAAAGTGAAATCTATACTAAGATTATATATTTTTTACACAGTTAATCAATCTAGAAAGAAAAACATTAAAATAAAACTTTTTATGAATCCAGTCAAAAGTTTAATCATTTTATAAAATATAAATTTCTTCAATATTATTGTCAAAATATTTTGAAGCATAAAACTCTTATAACGAAGTATTTTAATTTGAAATCTTCATAAGAATAAAATTATCAAACAAATAAAATAATATTTAATAATCATGTAGTTTAATATTTTTCTTTTTAAAATTCGTCTAAAATTTACAGTTTTAAACCAAATTTTCTTAGTCATATCAACATTTGAATATTTATTGCAATAACAGAGATGGGTTCTTATCATACACTTTTCCATTTCAGCAGCATGTTAATTGCAATGTCTCACATTTTTAAATACCTAAAACCACAACTTTTAATAAATTAGGTTCTAATCTTAAATTAGAAATTGTGAGGAAATATTTATATTGACAAGACTTTGTATATATTTAGATTACATATTTCAATTTCATCATCATTATACATTTTTCTTTCCCAATCAACTCACTGAATTTCAACAAACTGTCACTGTCTATCAATTAGTTTAACAGTTCAAACATGAACTTCCGCAGCATATTTCCAGATTCGTTGACTTCTCACAGATAGTAGGGAGTTCAAGTATCGAAAGACGAAGAAGAATTACGATGGTCTGATTTGAATCGCAAGACACCTTTGCTGACTTTTGTTTTAAGAGTTTTTTGTTAAACTAAAAAGACTGCTGAATTTTTTTCGTTATGCATCGATATACTGGTTTTCCTCCTGTGTCATTCCTTGAGTATTATTTCATTTCACTCTTGTATCTCTCTAGCAAGCATTGTCGGTATACTGAACAGACAGCACAAAATCTCTGAAACTCTCCCGTATCTTCATCGCTTACTATCACTCATATTCCAACAGAACAAATGGTGAGCACATGTTGCACGCAATATTCAAGAGTTCTTTACCCATCAAATTGAATTTCTTCTTTGGCTTTTCAGTTCTTTCGATCTATATCCAATGTGAAAAGTACGTTCCCTGCTTACCCAACAAGTTGCCGAGAATACAGAAATTCAATTACAAACTAAAAACAGCGCCCCGAAAAGATATGTAGAAAGAAAAAATATTGTATCAATAGTTCTCAAATTCAGAACTGATATATTTTTCAACAAAGCAATCTCGTTATATCTAATTTAAATTTCAGTTCAGTAGTTCAGAACCTCGTTTCTCCAAACTTAAAATCCTTCATTTTTGAAATTTCGTGAAAAGACCCATTATAAAGACAAAATCAGGTGTTTAAAAGTGTTGCACAAAGTTATTCACCAAAATATATTCTTATTTTTTATAAAATCATATTGCAACTAAATTTGTAGAAAGTAATAGAAAGCATATTAACCGAAAACGGCTCGTGTTTCTTTATTATAAGACGCGTATGAACATCGATACAGGTTATATTTGATATCAAGCGTCACTTACAAACAATGATTTACAAAGCAGATTTATTTTTTAAACAATAATGTGAAGGAAATTATTCGGTATCTATGTACACACTAATATACACATAAATTATAAATAGGCTTTATAACCAAATTAATAATAAGGAATCTACAACGATCTCCGGTTGTAAAAATCGCTGATAGAATTTAAAATTTCAAATTAATTAAATAAATATAAATAAGATTTTATTTTCAGCATGTTTAACTATCAACGTGTAAAAAACTGACAGTAAAAATTTTAAGTCAGTTTTGAATTTCTCGCTTTGATCTGCTCAATTTAGATTAAATTTCTGACCACTCTAAATTATATTAAAAATAGTTGTAGTATATTACTTAGATTCTAAAATAAGAGATCCATTTCAATTCAATTTTCAAAGTTGATAGTTGATCATTTTATTCAATGAATTTAAAAGTGATTATTGATTATTAATACTGCTTTTATATTATGTATAACGAAGAAACAAGTAATGTTGTATTCTTCAATAATTTCTCCGGTGTCTTATATTGTTACGAACATTCTCAGAAATTATACAATAAATAAAAGCATACCAAGTCAAAAGTTTTGTTTTATCTTTGTAAAGTTATACAATTTGCGTTTTGAGTAAATGGGAAATTTTGAAATAGTATTTTACTAAGTAAATATAAAAGATTAAAATTTTCAGATAAAAATATTTATTTTTTAAATAAAATAATAAATTTAACGACCTTTTTCCATGCTTGATAAATAATAATCTTATTTATTTCTTAAAAAGAAAATTCTTTAATCCTTTTACATACAAAACAATCAATTACTGACCCAAAATCATAGCGTAAGTAATTATTTAATCAAATTTTTCTTTTCTATCAAATATTTTAATCATATTAATATATCATTCTCGTTAAATATATATATATATATATATATATATATATATATTGCTGCTAATATATCTTTACTCAAATACCAGATATCAGTTACCACATAAACATAGACATAAAATGAATACAAAAATTAACAAGCAACAGTAAAATCAAGAAATTATTCAAAAATATATCCAATGCAAAAAGAAATGAAGTCTTACCAAAAGCACACATCAGTAACGCAACAATCAAGATGACGTATGAGGCCTTCATGATTCTGAAATATTAAAAATATAAATTTAAATATGGTTTGGTTTATTTCAACAAAGTAACGCATTTTCATTTAATTATCTGTTTAATAAATGAACATTGTGAATCATGACTTATAATATTTTGGCTGCAACAAAATCAATACAAAAAATTTAAAATAAATAAGTTATAGCAAAAGGTCGGTGGAAAATAGAAATTTAATGAACTATTTTATGTATCCTTCTTTCTTTGGGATATGATTAATGGAATTGTACATTATATTTGAAAATACTATTACGAATCATGTTTCATTTTATATAATTTTAAGTTGCACTTCGATAAGTTCTACAAGAAAGTTAGCATACTTAATAACAAAAGTATATGCATTTTAATTTTTAAAAACTGTGTACTCATACATCCTTAATTATTTCCTAAAATTACATGACTTCTTGTTTTCTCTCTCTCTCTCTCTCTTTATTACATTTGAAGCAAATGAATTGTGTGTAAAATTTTATTTCAGATTGTAGATATTTAGTGATTTCTTATTTTATTTCACTGAAAAGAATTGTAGTTCAAGAATCATAATTTATATTTTTAATTCCTAGCCATTGATTTTGGATTCGAATTCTGAATTTAAGAGGATATAAATAAAATAGTAACTTACTTTTCGATTAAGATATAAACTAACAGAGAAATTTTTTAAACATTCGTCTTTAAGATAAGCACTAACTCTTCACAGAGAATTTTAAACGCAACTTTATTTAAAATTTGAAATTTTAACCATTTCTTATATCATTTTATTATATTTCAAATTTTACCCTTAATTTCATGGACAACGTTACAAATTTTGAATAATGACTAATATTAACAAATCATACTAATATTTTTTTTATTTTAATGTATAATTATTCAGTATTTACAGTTAAATATATATCTATCAATGAATACATTTAATAACAATCAATTTTATGTCACACATTTGAAATATTCGTATGTTATTAAAATGGAAATAAGAAATAAGCAAACAGTAAAACAATAATTGGAAATGTTTGTGTTTAGTATTAATATATATTAGCTTTTATTAAAATATAATGTTAATAAATAAATGATTAATAATTAATTAATAATTAATCAAAACATAAAAAATTAAAAGATGTATGAAAATGTTTTAACCTATTGTTAAGCGTACTAATTTCGACATTGAGTGAGTGTTCGATTGATTTTTTTATTCTACTAAAAAAGGTTTAAATAAAAATCACAAGATCTAAAAGCTTCTTAATTCTACCCAGCATTTTTTAATAATTAAAATTTACCACATAAATGGGCCTTACAATTAAATTTAATAAGTTTTTAACGACAACCTTTTAAAATATTTGAAGTAGTTTTGCTAACAAAGAATCTGCATTCTAGGAAAAATAATATTTCCAAATTACTGAATTTTGAATGCTAGAATGAGATATCATTCATTGTCTTAAACTAGACATTAAACACATCTCTTAAGTGATATCGAGAAACAACAGCTTTCAAGGAGTTCAAATGGGGAAAGATTTTTCTCAAACCAACAGAGAAATTTAACTTCACGGATAAATATAGAAATAATCCTCATCAATTTTATTTAATAAATACTAAATCACTTTCCACGATATTAAGGATTACAGAATACATAAATAAGGTAGAATACATAATAAGTTTGTGTTGCTTAACGCTACAAAATTAATATATATTAATATGAATTCCTTTCTATAAATTTGTATAAAAAAATCATAATAGTTAAATATATGTAAAAATTCACATAGCTAAACAATAAATTGTTCTTCGTTGCAAAACTTATCCAACTATCTAATCCTGATTTGAAAGAAATTGTAAAACAATACCTTAACAAATCTGAATTATTTTTTTATAATAGACTTAGAGCACTAAATAAATTCTTTATCAATAGTCATCAAAAAAAATTCCATTAATTTACTTATTCTTTATGTTGACAAATAGAATAAATGCAATAAAAATATTTAAGTAATATACATGTGTAAAACAGTAAGCAAACAATCCTTTAAAATTCATTTCAGTAAATAATAACAATTTGCTATCCTTTAAAATTAATTTAAATTACTAAGATTTATTAAAAAAATAATTTTAAATAGATTATTGAAATATATTGTAAATATATATTTAGGCCATTCATTACACTTTTAGAAAATGACTTACGACTTATAAGACTCGCTCGTCTTTGAAGTCTAGGCAAAGAAAACTGACTTGAATGTATTGTGTTGACATAAATCTCTGCCATTTATATACCAAATGTCAGAACGATCCATGGATGTGTCCAGGTGTTGAGAGTATGGAAAATCCACTAGACAGCATGATACGTAAAAATAGAAGTAATTTCTTTTGGTGATTCAACAAAGGAGAAATATTAATTCTTGGTATTGTTCTACCGAGGTGCAAAACACCCGAGGAAAATCCACTCCTTTTCCCGGAAATGCACATAAATCTGAAAAAATAAAGGAATCAGACGCTCCCTGTGGCATTGACAGAAACTTCCTTTCTTGTAAACATAAGATAATAAAATAATTTAATTACTCTTCACACAATTTATATTTTGCCAAATGAAGTTTGTTTATATGCAGTTGCTCAGCATATTTTCTACGCAAGGTTAAAATAAGAATTTCATATTAATATTAATTTTCAAAACTATATATATATATAGATAGATAGATAGATAATATATATATAAGCAAAGATTGGTATACAGAAGTTAGAAGTGTGTGTATACCGTACCGTTTAAAATATATCAAAGGTAAAGTGATATATGTAATAAATTTAAGCACAGTTTTATATCCTTAGAAGCTGAAGAAATCATTCCAATAAATAATTTTTCGTTAATAATAATTGTTGAGTTACAATATACTTTTGCTTCTTATGTTAACAATTCAAAAATTTAAATCTAGGAATTAATTTATTTAATATTTTAATTTTTTAATATTTGTAAAATTCTAAGAAATCAATGAATAGAAATTAAACCAAGACTAAATAAAGTAAAAGATATTTTTGCGTTACTATAATTTCCGCTATTTTGCGAAGGTGACACCATCTTTCAGAAAGTTTAGATGCAAAGCTGAATTATTCAACGCATACTCAGAAAAAGTTTTTCACATGTACGACAAAAATTCAGTGTTATTAGTAGAACACAATTAAAGATATAATACTCAACTTCTGTTAATTTATTTTTTTTTGCCATTATAATTCATAACACTTTATGTCATATATCTTTATAGAATTCATTTTTCAAGATGGAATCTTTGTTAATTTGACACCATTTATAAGCATAACGTTCAAAAGAATAGACACAATTTAATGCAATTTTCTCAAAAGTTAAGTATAATATGAAAACAGATCAAATTTCTAAATATAAGTTTCAATAAGTAGCTTTTCGAAAGGATTTTTATTGCTATGCATTACTACTTTCCTGACTATCATCATATCTTATAATATTCTTTATATCATGAACTGATTGGAACCGTCTTTCTATTCTAGTTTGTTATACCTTTCTTTCTAGTACATTTAGATTGAGAACATTTTGGAAATTTTTGATTGAGTATTATAAAGATAAATAATTGCTATAAATGGTACTTCTCTTAAAAATTGTCAAAAAAAATATTATACTCTTATTGATCAAGAAAAAAAATTATATCCTCATTTCATAACATACTATTGCAAGGTGTGCATTTTCCTTTCATGGTTTTTAAACTTCCTACTGAATACATTGTAAAGATTTGAATATTTTGTTTCTTTGTTTGTTTACTACGTTATAAACAATATGTCAATCAAAGAAATCGATATTTATGCAGCCTTTTCTTTCATGTGTATCAATTCAATACTGATTGAATAAATGCAATATAGATAGATTTAAATATTAGTTAATAACTTCTCTGCCTTTTTATATCTTTTACAATATTATAATTTTCATATGATTAACAAATTAAAACTACCTATATATATGTTAATTACTCTAAAGAGGTTAGTCTTTTTTAAGAAATATTTTTTTATGAATTATATTATTAAATATGTGATAAATAATTTATTATCAACTTACAGATAAACTCATACAGTTCTGATGATGATTGTTTTGCTTAATTGTATTTGTTTTAATAATTATCTCTCATTTATAAATATTATTATTGTGTTACCTATGTTAAACATATTGTATTAAATCCTAGAATTTTCATGGCTATATCAGTAATTTTAGTTTAATGCATTTTATATATTTAATATTAAGCATTAGTAATGAATAATAAATATTGAAATTTGTATCGCACGTGAATTTTATTTTCCAGAAAACATTTTGGTTACTGATAAATGATAAATTCATTCAACACAAACGAACATATATTTCAACATTGTAAATCCTAATTTACATTCGCGTTTTAGAAAGCGTACCAACTTGTTCTCTGATGCGAATTTAAGTCAAGCGGCATGTTGGATTTACTCTTATTTCTTACAGATTTCGCTTAACAAAAAAATGTAAAAATAAAAGCTTTACACCTGAAAACTTTGGAAATTCTGATATTTATACTCTCAAAATTTGTATAAAAAAGATAGGTATTTGAAAGTATATTAATCTTTTTTTTTTCTTTAGTTAAAACTTAATTTACTTCTATTACTTAACACTCTATTTTTATTAGAATTTTTTTTTCATTTAAGACTTAATTTTATTAGCATAAAAATGCTTTAAATATTAGATTTTTTTATTTATTATCCAATGTATACTTTATATATAGAATGTTTTTAATTTACGTTAAAAAAATTAATAATTATCAATTATTTAATTTGAAATATTTAGACAGCATCAATCAATAATTCTTATTTGAATTTTTTTGATTTTCAATTATTGATTTAATTATAAAAATTTACAAGTCAGATTTAATTAAAGTATAAATAAATGAATTTTATGCTTTACGTGGATCAGAATTTATGGAGCAATTTTGAAATTTCAAAGCACAAGCTACATATTTATTTCTTATTTTCCTACATTTTGATTTAAAATTTACGTTTACAGGCCACTTGTGAAACACCAATTTTAAAACTATCTATCTAAAATTTAATATACTGTGACACATCTAAATTGTGACAAGTGATGCAACTAAATTGAAAAAAATCAAGATTAATCATTTTGAGTAGTTTATATAAAAATAAAAATTATGGTTATTATGATCAAGTAAAAGATATAAGCAAAACTCTGTTCGTCAATAATCAAAATTTAATAGCATATAAAAAAGCATATTGACATAAGTTATATTAATTTTGATAGTTAATTTTATATTCCAATTAAATATTGTATTACAAACACTTTATATATGAAAAACGAGATGTTTTTTTAAATTTTAGAAAGATAGTGAAAAATGTTTTGTATTTTAAGTGTTCAAAAATTTTTAAATTGGAAAATCTTACATAGGTTTCATCATTTTATTATAAGTGTTACGGTTATACAACATAATGTAACCTTTTTCTACACAAAATTCACTCTGCGTAACTTTCGATTATTCACACATCTAATAAGCAAGTGCTTACAGAAATTCTTCTAAAGCAATGATTATTAGAGATATCTTCTTAATGCGTTGTTTCTGACCCAATTTCAGAATGATGTAACTATATATACTAATATAATTCCGATTTCACTGAATATAAAATATTCCGATAAAACTATACTTTAGAGTGCCCTTTGGCAAACTTGGCGATTATTTTTTGGTGCCTTTACTGCTGGTGGTGATTACGGTGAACAGGTATGGTTGAACATTAAAAAAAAAGCAACGTCCTTTGGATTTTCAAAATTGTAAAAACGATAAACCAATCAGAGTCTCAGCTGGATCTAAACCAATCAGAACAAGATTCGGTTTTGCCCAGCTTCGCGATCAATCGCAATCACAACTTGGCGAGAATCAAAGGGGCACCCAAAATGATATCTAACCAATATTCCTCCTTTGGAATATTTTATATACAGTGAATTTTTTTAATTAACCATTTGCATACTTAGAACATATGCAGGTATGTATTTTGAGAAAACAAACTGTTAAGAAAATTCTTTCTTAACAGTTTGCTTTCTCAAAATACATACCTACATATGTTCTAAGTATGCAAATGGCATTTTATTCTTAAATCAAAAAAATATCTTTATGAATCTGGCTTAAATATTTTAAACCTTGATTTATTTAAGGGATGAAATAATCTTTCAATATGCAAAATTGCAATAGGAATAAAGTTTGCTTTAATGTGTCTTCATAAGAGTTTATAAATTTCTAAATATATAAACTTTATTACTTATTTTTCAATTTTGAATTGTTCGTAGCTCTTCTATAAAACAAATAATCATGTAAAGAGCATTAAAAATTTGTTTAAAACTCTAAGTTACAGATGAATCCAAAGTGAAAGCATTTCATCATATATAATTCAATGTTTAAACCGTTTTATACACATCAAAAAATATTAAGTAGAAAAGCACGTAAATTAAATAAGGATCGTTCATCGAAACTATGCATTTTTTCGTAACAAAATATGGCAGCAAAATATTTAACATTTAAAATTGGTTAACTTTATGGCAAAATGCATGTTAAAGTAAACATACATTAAGTCTGAAAAAGAAATCTTAAATATTTGAAACAGAACAGAGTAATCAATTCATGGAATGCTTCGTAATTCCCATGATGGGAATTTGGAAGCATATGGTGTACCGATAATTATCACGTCGTGCACCTTTCCGATTTTCGTCTGCATGCAGCTCTTGTCTCTATTTGTTGTCGTTCTACCATCGATGACATTATGCTAATTTATCATACAGTATGACACCAATGATATCCAGAAAGATAATGATATGGAGACCAATCATACGATTTACTAAAAAATCACGAAATTCTGATTTTTATTAAAGAATTTTCCGTAAAAGCTTTCCATTTGGCTTAAGTAAGTCCACCTGTAGTTTTATTGTATTCCATTGTCTTTTCCAATGAATCCTTAACAACAGATGTTTATGATCTTAAACTCTGAAATGTGATAAAATAGAGATTATGTCTATCAGATATATTTTGACAATAAATCCATATTTTTCGGCATTTGAAATTGTCACGTTCATTCACTAAGTTGCTTGACGTCCCTTATCGATGAAATTAGAGGAAGTATATTATTTTCATGTTTTCATCACTCGGCATTCATTTATTTGACCTCCAAGTGAAATTACCTAAGAAAAAATTCGAATCAATTGAGAGGAAATGACAAGTTCATCCACAAAATTCTCTGAATGTTTCTTTTCTTAAAAGCAATAGTCATTATTTTATATTGTTTTCAGCATTAAAGAGTTCGAAAAAAAAATAAGCAACTAAACCCATTTGAATCATTTTTAATAATGGATAATGATTTATACAATAAACTAAATACAAATATTCTAATTAATGTGAGTAATCCATTTTTTAAAAAGGCGAACATTAATTACATACTATTTTTAAAAATTTTATAAACTGATAATTTATTTCTGAATTTAAGAGTCTTGATGCCAAAAACAAAACAAAGCAAAACTCAAAAATAAAATTAAGAACATTTTTTATTTCACATACTTAATGAGTGCTTTAAGATTTGAAAAAATATTAATGTCTTAAATAACTTTGAAAAACAAAATATTTTCGAAAATATGAAAAGAAAAATATGTATTTAAATTATGTTTATTATTTAAAATGTTGCTTTGTTCATGTATGAATAACGATCGCACTTTTTTCAATATTTTTCAGAAAAATCAAAGACATTATAATTAGAATAATATTTCATATTTCCACTTTCTTAAAAAAGTAAAATTCTATACAGTTTTTGTTATTAATAATAACAAATTATATTTTATGTAATTAGATTCTTGCTAAAAACTGTCCGAAGAATAACTTGATAAATTATTTTCTCTAAAATCACAGTGTTTAATTTTGGAATAAAGAAAATTTATCTTATTATCTTCTGAAGCTTTTTCCATTATTCCATTTAATTTTACTAAGCAAATATGATCGCTACTTAATCTTCTTATGTTTTTAATTTTATTGAGCAAATAGATAAAGATTTTAAGTGACATTTTTAATGAGATTATTCATAAAGATGTTATTTAATACTGTTATTTATTAAGACAGATATTAATGATTTAAGAGTTTAATTAATTCAATTAATTTTTGATTTTACTAGAAACTCCACATTATTCTTGACAGAATAAAAATCAAAAAATAATTTTGTTCAAAATATCTTTAATTCTGTAAATATTCGTTATTTATTTATTGTAAATTGTCATTTCACAAATGATTAAGTTATTTTTTTTAACTGCTTAAACTCTTAACTGATTTCATGAAATTATACCCAGAGGAAAATAAGTTTTTTCTTATATTCTTTTCTTTTTAATTTAAAAAAATTAATAGTAATTTAATTTCTCTTGCTCTAGCTTTCATTTTATTATTTATTTCTTTATTAAATTTCAAAAAATAATTTGGTTCTAAGAATTCCTTAAATTATCGGAACAGATTACGAAAAATATACAATTTACAAAATATATTTCATCGTTTCTTTTCGAAAATATTTCAGAAATGCAAAGCGCAGTGTCCCTTGATAACGAGCTACCCTTAACGGTAAAAGTTTCTTTTTTTCTTTAATCCCTTTTATATTTATGCTTGTAGTTTATCCAGGAAAAATTCAATATAATTTAACGTCACTAGTTGTTATTTTTTGTTCATCGTTATATTTTCCATTAAAATTTTTTATTTTAAAATATATAATTGCATCACGTGAGCTGTTTGTTGTTTCCTATTTTCCCCACAACTAAAATTATTTATAAAACTGAATTATTTATTTGTTTGTCATATTTATCTTTTTTTATTCAAATGTGTTTAAATAATCAACTTTTAACATGTAGTTATATTTGATATTTTAAAGTAAGAAAAATATTCCTACAAGAAAACAGAAAATGCTGAGAATAAACGCTTCAAACATATTTGTCATTGTTTTTACTTAAAAAATTAATGTTTTCTAATTTTAAAGATGTCATGGACATTTATAAAAAAGTTTATTAATTTTATAAATAAAAAATTTTATTTATCGAATCACATTATAATTTTGATTGGTTAAATATCTTTTAAGTACATGGGATTTTAATTCATACGTATTAATTATTATTAGATTAATTAAGGTTTCAATCATTTGAAATTTTTATTAAAAATTTATAATGTATGACTATTACACAGTAAGTAAATTTTAAAGAAAGATATTTAAAATAAATATTTTTTTGTTTTAAACTAGAGTTTAAAAAATAAACGAATACCTATTTATTTTCAAATTTTGAAGTTTATATAGATTTCTTGACATACATTGAAATAAACCTCATTATTTATATTTGACACTACTTCGTACATTTGGCTAGTTTCTTAAAGTGATGCATATGATACATTTTTCTAATTTGATTGATGAGTAACATATTAAAAGTAATAAACATTTCACTTCAAAACGCTATGTTTAAATACCCAAGTATACTCGACTGTTGTTTCTGCATTTATTTCGTTCAAATCCGGTTCACTCATGTAACTACTCTTTTGTTTTTATGTTGAACTTTTACATACATGCATACAAATAGATAGTCTCAATAGTTTACTTGCAAAATGAAGTAATGCGACGTTACTTAGTAACCAGCAAGACGGCTGCTTTACCCAAAACTTTGAATCTCGTTTTCCTGTTAACATGATTAAGGCGATTAATTGTAAATATTTCTTCTTAGTAAATATGATGTATTAATTATATGTTAATCTAGATTAGAATAAATATTTAATTAAATAATGCCTTGACCACTCTCCCCCCCATGTATACATAAATCAGGAACTTCCCCAAGAAAAATGCTAAGGGGTATATAATTAATCAATGAATAAATTATTAATTGATACTTTATTAAAGTATTAAAGTAGATAATATTAAATATTAAAATAGCTTTTAAAAATTAAACTAAAAATGCATTTTTCTTATTTTTTTCTTCAGTGTCCGATTACTATAGACTATTCAAGACAACAAGGGTGGAAATGATGACAGCTTATACAGTGTAGCACCAAGTGGGTATGTCATTGTGATCCCGAAAATGGGTGGGTCTTCATAATTTAGATGCAAGTAGTAAGCAAAACAGATTCAGAGGTATCATTTCACATGGAAGACATTGCGACTACATCTATTATTAGCAAATATGAAAAACTTTTGATTAATTAGGGATTGTATCTCATAACATATTTTGTTAACGAAATTGTTGGCCTAAGCAAACAGGCATTTTTTCTAATAAAATGAGGTTTCAGTTAAGATTGCTTTTATTTCTGCTTTCAAAGTCTACGTACAATTAAAAAATCTTTTAATTCAGTCAAATTGCATCAATTATCAGGAAATATTAACTCAGAATTGCAATTTATTTAAAAACCCTTTCTTCCAAAATAATTTTAAAATTTAAATTTTATTAAAATATAAATCTGAAAATATGAGCAACTTTTATAACAGGGAGATTTCTTATGATTATTTATTTAAAAATCAATTTTTCTTAAGCTTTTATGGATTACTTTTTGATTAATTTGGTATTTTTTTTCAATTCCAAATTACACATATTCAATGATCAATATAAATATATCCATGCTTGCAATTGGGTACATGTTTCTTAGAGTATTAATTTATAGATTTACTCATCTGAAATAAATTATTTCAGTGGTGTCAGGAAGACTTTAAAGAGATTTCTGAATAAGAATCCTTAGATAGCAGAGTGAACGCTACAAATTTGGTGTAGTGGTTAAACACTAATTATGAACGATCTCAATTGCAAATACTCCCACACAAACTTTAAGATAACATTCTGCCAACATTCTAAGTTTAATATCTAAAGTGCCTCTCCTCATTTATTCTATTAATTTCTTGCATTATTTAAATAATTTATTATACTCATTGCCTGATTATCAACTGTGATTCCGCAAATAAATACTTACCTAACATTGGTTCCCATCAAGAAATTCATTGTCGATTCATTTTATGTAAAATGATCTCAAATTTTTTATTTTATTACAGTTAAAACAACATGATAGTAAAATTGTTTTACTAAATATAATTATTATAAGAATAAGATATATGAACAAATTATAAAAAGTAAGTTATCTAAAATAAATATTGGATATTTATAGTTGTTTTAATTATTATTATTATATTTGTGAGCTAAGAGCTAAAACTTGTTTTAAAGCAACATGCTGTTATTTTCTTCTTGCATCAAATGTTTCTATTATAAATATATATAAAACTTAAAAAGCAAATTGCTTTATTTGCTTACAAATCTCTTTCATCAAAGTAACAGATAATTTTACATCTATTTATAAATTTCATTAATAAGTTAATAATCAGTTAATAATCGTCTTATCACATTTTATATCTGCTTCTAAATTATCAATGTCACAAAGCATGATATTTTTGTCTTGAAATTAGCACAATTATTAGTTGCATAAGATTTTAAATTGTCGTACAACCGCATAGCTAACAAATTAAATGGAATTTAGCAACTCAATTAAAAAAATACTTTTAATGGACATTAATAATTTAGAGTACGACTTTATAAAAGCTGGCATAAATGTTCATCAAATTGTGAGTCAATTATTTGAATAAAATTCAATTTTCGTCTGAAAATATATGTTGTCATATTTTAAAAATATTTTGTCGTGTTATTGAATTATAATTAAGTGGTAAAGAGATTATATTCCTCAAAACAATATAAATAAAAATTGCTTAGGCATGATGCAAAGAAACATATTTATTTATGAAAATTTCTTTTCATAAGAAATTCATTCCTTATTAAATCAGAAAATGATCACTTCAAGTATCAATTTAAAAAAATGGAGATATTACAACAATGACGCAGAATGGCATATATATATATAATAAGGACATAATTTAAGCAATTATTCTGGGCAATTTCGAAACAGATTTTTGAGATCAAATGATAGAATGCCATACTTCTTTATAAAGAAATAATAATTACTACCTATGTTAATAGGCACAATTTGGTGAAGTGGAATGCAAAATATTTCCTCGCCATTTCAAAACTGCATTTTCAGATTGAGTTGTTAGACATTAACGATTTCGTTAATTGCTCCATTAAGAAGCTCGTCATTTTCAGTGACTACGTCATCATTTTCTGTTAGAGCTACTGAAAAATGTGGCTTTAAATATTTTACTTATGCTAGGTTACGAAATAATACTGCATAGAACAATTTACTTTTTAAAGTCATAGAATAAGTCAAATATTTCGTAGACCTGCTTATTGCTCAATAAAATAAGCACTTTGAAATGATTAAATAATGCTAAATATCATCACATAAAGTAATATAATTGCATTAATTTCAATAGAAAATATATAATGCTTATAACAAAACATGAACCAAATCTTACTTTTGCATCCATAGAGCATAATCAATTACCTTAACTATCTGAACAGATCTTTGCTTTTTGTTCATTATTTGCTTCAGATAGTTGTGTTATTATTATTTAAAAATTTAATAATTATTAATAATTTTAATAATTATAAATAATTAATAATTTTATTAATTATAATTAATTAATAATTTTAATAATTATAATTATTAATAATTTTAATAATTATTAAATATCAATATTTATATGGTTAGCTGATCCTTATAATAAAGAATTTCATCTTTCTCTGCCACTAAATCAGCATGTAAATAAAATCCTTAACAAACTTTATCGATATTTATTATAAGTTTATTGTTGAAGCTTTCTACATGAAAGAAATTCTCTTCCGAAGTTTTGCTTTTAATAAACAATAAATTAATTATCTGTTTCATTTCTTCAAATTTTGCAATTTACCAATAAAGTTTATTTCTTGGCATTGAGCTCAATTTATGCGTTTAAAGTCACATGTTTACATAAGGTGGTCAGGGAAACTTCAGATCGTCGACAGCTTTGCCAATGAATATATGTCAAATTACAAAAAAATGGATATTTGTTACAAAACAAGATAAATGTAGAGTATCAGATATTTAGAATCACTGATCATCTTATGGAAAAAAATCAAAAAAAAAAAAATGCTGAGAAAATAACGTGTTTGCCGTGCATATATAGGATTGCACAAGTTAGATCTTTATACCTTCTTCAGCAAAATACTTGAACAAATTGCATTGTGCAATCTAAGCCTAAAGTGAATGTGCCTAGTGATAACTTTCACACTTTTATGTGTTTCTATTATATAACTATGTTGTTGTTGCACATCATGCTTCCCTATACCTAGCCCTAAGACAGGTTCTTCCAATTAGATGGAAGCCTCGGGTAAGAGTCTTCGTAATCTAGAAGCTGGAATCAAACAGAAGACCTCCAAATTCTCGATCTGCTACCCATAGAAGCATCATTTCACTTGGAGGACATTGCAACTGTGACACATTTAACATGCTCCAGCAACTTTCAGGGAACATGACGGATTTCCGGTAAAGTCGAGATTTGAACTCAGTACTTTCATATAATTAGAACGGCTCCCTAACCAACCAGGCCATTATCCCTTGATAAAACTGTTGGAATTTTCATGCAAATCAGTACTATTTACATTCATTATTTTTTTCGTATTATTGAGAAAAATTCATTTTATTTTCGAGTTAGGGCTGTTGAAATGAATTAAGTAAAGACAGGATTAAAGTCCTTCCTTGATTCGAATGAATTTGAAGGAATAGCAGAGAAATCGAAGAAGGAATTTATCACTAAGAGTGCTCTTCTTGCAATGCATAGACATTCTATCATATATCGACATTTTTTAATTATAATAATTAGTAGTTTTAAAGTCAAGGAGAATGATAGAACTTATTTGACACGCTGTACACATAGCTACAGTGGCTCTAAAGAATACTAGAACAAAAAAAAAATTCTAATAACGTATTAAAAAAAATTTAAATATAATATCAAATTAAATATTTTTCAGCATATAAGCATTCTGCTAATACTGTGAGAATGATTATAATTGAATAATATATAAGGGAAATATTTAATGAATAATTTTCATCTCCTTTTTGCATTCAAAGAAAATTGTTTATAAAATATTTGTAAATAATTTAAACAAATGCAATAAGTAGAGTAATTTCTACATTAATAATTTGAATTTTCATTTGTTTTTAAAATTTGATGCCAAACATTTAGTACTTATAAAATGCACAATTGATTAAGTCAAAAAACTGCAGAAATTTAGGCTGACATTCGCAAACTTATAATTTATCTTTCGAACCAAGAGAACAATTTCGTAAATAAATATGTATAATATTACTTTTATTTGGTACTGTTGATTATTCTACTCAAATAAGACATGACAACAACATGATATTAAAGACTAATTTTGTGAATTTTTTAAAAGCAAAATATTTTTTGATACAACATATTGATATTACCTCAATTTAGGATGTTATTTGCTATAGGCGAGTTTGAAATATTTAGAAAAATTATTGAACAACTTATGAATTTCGGTTCTAATAAAACTTTTCGTAGATAGAAAAATGCGAGATTTAATAAGAATTTAGCTCAACACATGTTGTCACAAATAATTTAAAAAAAAAAAAAAGAAATTGTGGGGTAAGAAACACTGATAACTTATAATGTGGTATATCACAAATATATATTTGAATTTCAATTCTTACAAAGTTCAAATTTCTTCACTTGTTTATGGGTATGTAAATTTCAATTATTATGAAGACGAATATGGCCTGAACAGAATCTCTTATCAGTTTCCTTACATAAGACAAATTTTCTGTTTTTACTTAAAATTATCTCAATTTTTCACTGGGAAAAAAATCTCTACAACATAATTTTAACTTATCGCTTTGGAAATCTCAATTTTTAGGAAATAAATCTTCCTGCAAAAGAAAATCGTATTCATACTGAACCATTTTTATTAAGAGACTGAAACTGCCTGTTACTTTTCCTGGAATGATAAAAAACTACTTTTGAATTCCTCTTTATTTTATCTTCAACTTCGTCTATCCATCTTATTTCCCGGATGGTGAGATCTTTCTGCATCTTCCCTAAAAGGCAAACATCCATAACTATTGATACATAGTTTTATCTTTATTTTCGCTTCCTATTTATTAAGGTCTCGCATGATTTTGTTATTCCGTTCCTTTCCCTCTGTGTTT
>JAPDSC010076923.1:0-15622 GCA_026290005.1 Latrodectus geometricus | reverse complement strand
TCAGCTCTTATGAAACAATCCAAGCTTGCTTTCATGAAATTCGGAAGAAGGAAAGGGAGGGAAAGAAAAGTATTTTCGCCCACAAATCCAAACATTCCCCGATCGGAAATCAGATGATGAGAAGGGGTTAATTTGCATAATTAGGATCGCTTCCTCAGCTGCAGCTGCCGCACCCTTTTTATCTGAGGGGCAGGGTGGCACGAATTGATTCCACTCAATCCCCCATTCGTGCCCTCAGGTGTCGTTCCCCCAGTTTCTTAGGGTGAATTCTGGCGAGCTTTTGAAGTGGAAGAAATGAAAAAAAAAATCACTCGATCGCGCTATCCCGAGGTTTTCTCCTGATCGCTGTGGTTTCCAATTGGAAAAGTTTTATTTAAAAAAAAGAAAAAAAAAATGGAGATGCAGAGTAAAAGGATTGCCTTGTATATTAATACTGTTTTCTTTTCTTACCAATCTAATATGCAATTTAAATTCTCGATGCAGAGAATTCCATGATCACTTATGTTTGAACTCCTCTATTTCGATTGATCCTTTTTACTTATAATCAATGCAGTGAATACTAACATCACTTATGTTTGAATCTTTCGTTTATAAGTGAACATTCTATTTACTTTTATCTATTAAATTTAAAAATCACTTATGCTTGAATATTTTATTTTCCATAAATTTCTTTTTATATTTGATGCAATAAGTTTCAAGATTTTCTGCGATTGAACCTTTAATATACAATTAAACACTTTATTAACTATTTATGCAGTAAATTCTAATATAAATTACAAATTATTATTTAATATATATACTTCAATTAAATATTCTATTTACATGATATGCACAAAATTCCAAGATCCAAAATGGCTTAATATTTTTCTGTCTATTAGACACTTTAAAAGCGTTATAATAGCCTTCGACTGTAAATGTCGACTACATTATGCCAACCCTTAACATGGTAAAATGAAAGAGTATTTAAATGGAAAAATATTTTACTAAATGTTAATCATTTTAAAAAAAAAAGAAAAAATATTCAAGTGAACAAAATTTTTAGTTACTATTTTGTACAAATTTGGCTTCAATTTTTTTTCATCTAGATCAATCAAAACCCGTTGTTGCTTAATTTGTACAATAATACAATGAATAAAGTATTTTTATTTTTCAATGATGCAAAAATATTTTGGAAAATAGAAAAGCTTAAATAGCTTAATTAGCTTAAATATCTTTAAATAATTCAACTAATAATATAAATAGTAAAAACTATAAATATGTTAGTATTTTCCAACCAAAATGTGTTTTAACACACACTTTTCGTTATTTAAGTAAACTTTAGGGAAAATTAAGAAAAAGTGAATTTCATAATATTTATTTATTACATTTTAAAGGAAATATAATCTTGCTAAAGTAAACAAATTCACTGCTATCTTGAAAATATATTTCAATATTAAAAATTCTGATGTACAACACTATGCTTGGCTAATTATAAAAACAATAAAACGTATTAAAATACAATAAAACAATTTACAAAACTTAAAGCTATACATAACTATAAAAGATAAAATTTTCTTTCAAACTAGTTTTACTGAAATGTATTATGATAGAAATATTGTAAGCATCAAATCATTTTGGTTTTTATTTGTTAATAAGATAACAATAATTATACATTTTGTATTCCTTAAACAATGATTTTGAACAGAAAATGTTGAAAAATTACTTGTCAAATGTTGTGGAAATATATTTTTAAATTTAAGAGATTCGCAGATACTTTTGTAGAATAATTTATAAAAAAACATAAAATCTACATTAAAAAAAACTTTTTAGTTAATGTGCAAGTATTTGAGCATTTTTAAGAGTTTTTTTTGTTTTGTTAATAATAGTTTATCAATAGTGAAACTGGAAGCCATATTAATTTTATTAACTGATACAAGATTCATTTCTCGATTCTTTATTATGCGTTAATATTATATAAACGCTGGGAATTTCAAATTTAGAGCAACATCTGACCAGTAATATTTCCCGAAGTGAATCATTAATTTAGGACGTGTAAAATTTCATTTCATAGACATGAAATGAAAATTATATCTCTGTGTGTGTGATTCAGCAAAATTGTCTCACTCAAAAAATATTGCAGGCAGAATTGGGATAAGATTGAATTACAGCAATAAAAATCTAGATATAACTCCTGAAACTGTCATTCCTTATTATAAATCTCAACTTCACTTTCTTGGCGAAGAGCATCCGGTTCCGTAAAATGTGGAACACGTCCCATAAAACTCTGGATGCGTCATTAACCCCTTGTACAACCATCCAACTAACATTTTCTCCATTTTGACGAAAAAAAAGAAAACAAAGCAGCATGTAGGGAAAAAAAATGAAACAAAAGATGGAAAGGGTTGAAAGAGGATGCTCAGGAAAAAAAGCTTTATTCACTAGAAAAAGAAACTACTGATTAGTGAATTAATCGCGTTTAACACTTCAAGGATCTCTTCTTATCCAGTACCAAAGAAAGGATTCTCTTAGTGCCATCCGGAGGGGGTGGGTAGAGATTGCCCACGCGGGAAGAATAATAATATTGAATCAGCCCCTAAGAGAGTCTTGTGATTGGGGGTGTTCTTTCTGGCTGTTAGAGATTTCAACCGTAAGCATTTTGATCGAGTACCCTCTATCATAACCGTAACTTTTTTTCCCGCTCCCGGAAATAGCCGATGGTTGGGTGGGGTGGTGGACATTAAAACGCTCGTTGCAGTTTCCGATGAGAAAGGGAAATCCGACGTGCCTGGTCAGGAAATCGGAATGGGATGAATCAGCTCAGCTAATTATAGCCATTTTAATTATTTTTTTCCCTTCTTTGGAGTCACTAAAAAAAAGAAAAGATGTAAAATTCATTGAAGTGAGATGTTGGGGTTGTTAATTTCAAGTAGGGATAATCCTGCTATATTATTCTTGAATGTAATGAATGAATAAAATGTTGTGTATCTGGAATAATACTTAGTTATAAAAAATCATAGTTAGGATAAACATAGTTAAAAATTTCATAAATTGAACTCTAGTACGAAACTATCAGATACAGAATCATCAAAACCAAACTCATTTTAAGTTAAGAATACTAAGTCAACAAGGAGCCACGCGAAAGTTTGTAACTGATATTATAATTAAGTGCTAAAGATCAGTATGACTTTCCTCTTAGAATCTGTGAGATAAAAAATTAATTAAAGTCATAAATTTCCTGACTATTTTAGAAAATTTAAATTTTGACTACAAAGAATTTCAATGTAACTCAGTAATTTGTTACGTAATGTTAAATTAACTTCCTTAAAATCTACATTTTTATTGAAGCACTTGTGTTGAACTTTGCATATTCAATATATCAGTTGAATTTTAGAAAAAGTTTATATTTCATACTTGAAATCAATTCTTTTTAATCTTTAAAAACAATTAATGTATGATGAACAACATAGCACTTCAAAGGTTTATCATATGTTCTTAAGGTATGTGCATCTTAAAGTACTTTAATAGGTTTTTTTTAAAAAAAACAAACAGTAACCACGAGTTGCAGAGGAAGAAAGCCTAAAAATTAATAATGTAAGATTAGCATTCAAGAAATATGTATGAAAATAGAGACAAAGTTATTTTAACTTCATTTTAACTATTTTTGTAGAACAATATTTTCAAAGCATTATTTTAACTTCAAATCTTTAATTTTAAGTTGAATAAGTGTTCAAACTTATTGTAATTTATTTTCAAAAAATATATATATCATATTGTTTTTCCAGGTAATCTCTATCAAATAATGAACAATAATCACGTGTCGTAAGGAAAAAAAAAACTCAGAAAATTCCTCAACATCTACTTTGACACATATGTATGCAGGAACATACAATTTTTGGTAACCAAGACCAGACTTTAATTAGGGGTTTCATTAATTTTCTACGTCTTATGACAAGATAATGAATAAAATAGTGAAATAAGATATATTATTTATCTCCATTAAACACTTATAACTGATTTGAAAAAAAGAAGTATATTTGTATTTTATTTTATTTTTGCTTTAAAATTTCATCAAAAATTCATGTAAAGATAAAAGTCCAAAATATCAAAGAACCATTTAGCAATTAGCACGAGTGAGATTTAAGAAGTATAAAAAATATTGAACAACTTGAAGAGATTCCTGGTACTAAAATTTATTTCATGCATTTGGTGTAGCGAAAAACACTCTTTAACTTATTTTAAAATGAATTAAGTCCTTTTTTAGTATTTATTTAATGTATAATTTTTATTTGAGGACTATTCCATTACAAATGTGTGCGTTTATATCAAACAAGTTTGTTTCTTATTTAATTTAATTTGCTATGTATGTAAGCGATCCTAATATTTTATATAGCACGAAAGAGCATATTTTATTTAAAGACAGAAAAGATATGATGTTAAGTACTACATAGATACCAGCACAATGGCTGATTTTAGTTTTAATATGATGTCATAGTTTCAATTTATAAACCTACTCAAACAAATATGTATTTATTTTGACATATATCATTTTATAATTTAGTCAGAGAGCTACACGAAATCTATCACATAGCTCTGAATCAAAGACTAACTTAGATATTCTTAACGTGTGTGTGAAACGCAAGCTAGAATTGTCCGAAATAAATTAAAACGTTTCATGTTGAATAAATTTATTTTTAATCAAAGATGCACTTCTTAATTTTAATGTAATAATATGAGAAGAGGCAAATTTGATTAAAAAGAATCAATATCAAAAGATGGAACCTTACTTTCTTGCATTTAATTTTAATTAATTATTCAAAATACATTAAATGAAATATAACAAATTTAAGTGTATTTAATAAAACTGCGTTTTGTTTCATCGATATTCACAGAATGCTTAAGATATTTCGAATTAAAACCTCAATGATTTATATTAATGAAGTATTAAAAATTTTAAAGAAAATGTATAATTTAAGTAGACTCTGATCTTTCAAAATTAAAAGTTATGTTTAGTTCTTATGAGACACTTATCCCACAAATATTAAGACATTCACATTTTTTCAATTTTTTTAAAATAATTTTTCGAATAGACCAAAAAAATCATTAGTATTAATGATTCTCCCCAAAAGTTAACAGCCTAAATATAATATTTTCTAATGTTTTGACTAAGCAGATAGTTGTATATACTGGTTGTAAGGAGTTAGAAATTATATTCATACTTCATAAATATTCCTGTGCATAAAAAGTTTGAAAACTTCAATTGGAAAACGAAAATTTTATTAAAGAGCTGTTATAATTCTAGCAGTAGTCGGTTTTTAAATGTCTCATTTACATATTAGTAACTGTCAAAACTATATTGAAAGTATCGAAATTTTTGTATTTTATAACAATTTCACATTTCTTAATTTATCGAAGCTTCAGGGGGCTTTTGTATTTCTATCTAATATGAAAAACTTTCAGTGTGTTTCTGATGATATGTTTTAAAGTCTTAAAGGTTTGTCATATTTAAATTCCTTTCATGCATAAAAAAATACAGTTTGAAAGATGAAAAAAGCAATTTGATTTATTAGGTGCTTTATGGTAGTTCTTTATACATCTATGCTTACTCGATTATATTTTGTGTAGTTTAAAAAATTTATATTTTGAAAAAATAGGAATCTGCTGCGTACGTGACGAAGTAATAAGTTCTATTAAACTATCTGTGTTTAGTAATGTTCATTAGGAATTTGCTTCTATCACGGAACTAGGAAAGTAAATTAAAAATGATATTCGTGTGAAAACACTCTTCCTGCGTGTGAAACAAAATAATTGAGGAGCTCGTACTGCGAATAAAAGCGAAAACACCTTCTGAAATGACAGAGGTGCTACCCCGTTCCAAGCATTCGTTTCGAGTGCGAATCGAACCATTCTAATGGTAACGAGTTTCCTAAAGATTCTCTCCCCCCAACCATCCCCACTTCTCCATATTCATCCTGTTTCGAATACACTCCACAGAGACAACGGAACACGTGCTTTAATGAGACATATTCCTTTCTTAATGAGGTGAGGTGAGGAAGGGTTGGGTAGGAATTGAAAATGATATTTTATTCCTCTTCCGGTTGCATCGGTTTCGCGATCATTTGCTCATTTCGTAAATGTGTTCAGAGAGAGGGAGAACAAGGCCTTTTGCAAATGATCCCTACGAAATAGCGGGAGAGCGGTATTTGGAATTAATTACGCTGTCCCAGTGTCTTGGAAAGGCAGGCACTCCAAATGTCCACTCGACAGCGCTATTAGGCCTGACAATGGACCGCGAGTGAATTGTGAAACATGGTTTTCTCCCTGGGACAAAGAGAGAGAGCTTCCCTTACTCGTGGGTGGATGGATGGCACAATTCAATTGGTTCGTGTGACAACGTGTATTCAGAACTATATCACAATCAGCATTATTGTAATGAATGAAGGGAGTCTGTGTATGAATTTACGCCTCATGGTGGTGCAGAAGAGCAATTGCTGATTTGAATAAAGGCAATGTCTCGTCGCGTATAAACCGGAGTCTCCTGAATTGGAAATGTCACGATTGGTAATGAGCCCTGTATTGAATGCAGAAGTGGTGTTAATAATGAATCGACTGCTTATTATGAAGGCAATAAAAGAATTTCAATGTTGCTCCTGTGAGAAAGGCATCAGGAGAGAAAGGATTATACAATATAAAATAGGACAAGAGCAACTCACACCGAAGGGTAAAAGTTGTAAGATTTTAACAGAATACTGAAAGATGTATCATTTTAGATTTCTAGTTTCTTAACTATCTTTAATTAATAAAGGGTTTGAATGATTATTATAGATTAAAAATGGATTATTTCCCGTTATTTATAGTTTTTTATTGAATGAGTTGGTTTTAAGCTGATTAAACATTAAGTGATCCTATTTACATTTTATGTTTATGTGTGAATCTATAATCAGTGTTAAATTCCTTCTAAATGTTATTTCTCCTTCCAAATTCCCTTTATTAAGTGTGATCTTTTACTAAAATTTGATGCATTATGAAAAATAATTGTTGGTTAAATTTCATTCGTAATGGAACAAACTTAAACTAATATGGACTATTTTCAACAAGAACATCTGTGATAATCCTTGTAAATAATCTTCAAGAATCCTAAAATTTCATTAAAAAACATAGAATCAAAAACTTAAATTGATGATGATTTCAATTAAAGATAATAATGTTTTAAATGGAAAGAAAAATGTCAATAATAAATAACGATACATAAAAGAGCTTCTGGTCTGTTTCATCTTCTTTATAGAATATAATATTTTCAGATTGCTTGTATTTTGAAATTTTTACTTATAGGTACATATTAACACAAAAATTGAAGCTTACAAGCAAACTTAGTTAGTGTAATAAAATAGGGATAGAAAACGAAATCAATAACTTATAAATTTGTACAAAATTAGCCCAGCTCTATTGTATTTTTCAACGGTGTTATTAACAAAATGATTGCAAGATACCAATGTAATAAAAAAAAGAATATATTGTTCGAATATATGCTTCACAAATGACTATGTTTCATTTCCAAAATGATAATCATTTTTCATAAAATGCTTTACATCAATGACTCTTAATATTTCATGAAGTAAGTGTTTTAAAATAAATAATATAATTTTATTTGATAGCATGCATTTAAAAATACGTATAATTTATTTCACAATATAAGATTCAAGAACTAATATAACTCTGTGTTTTGTTCACCAAATAAATAATCACAAATATAAAGTAAGGATTTGTTCCTAACGTATCAAAAGATGCAGTCACAGTGATTAATGATTTTGGTAAATTGATTTAGTTTTGAGAAATGATTTTATACGACAAGTATATCTGCTTATTACAGGTGCATCATTTTACTTCAAATTAATTGAAAGTGGTGGAAGCAAAGTTCTTATGTAGATATTTATAATGATAATTATATTTTCAACTAACTACATAGCTTTAAAATATCTTAATTTTATATTAGAAAATAAAACATAAAGATATTTAATAAATTATTTAAAAGATAATTGCATTGCAAGTATAACCAGTGATTTTATTTACTAGGAGTTATTTATAAGAAAGGAGACTTGCATCAAATAATGAATTCTTTCTTCAAAAAACTAGTTCCTCAACAATAAATGTTTTTATTTGCCTAATATTATAATACATATAGTGTTAATCAACTCTTTATCTTATACTACTAAATAAGTTATTAGATATCAATCAAACCTAGACCATACGAGGAATCATGAAAATTGCCAACGAACTCACTGATATGTAAATATGACAAATATTTTCAAATTTACTCTCCAAGATTTTAAAATATTGACAAAGAATGTAAATGCAATAAAACAGCCTTGAGTCAAATCTTTCAAAATCTAGTTATTAACGCTTCGTCGGTTTCCTAAAACTGTACGATTAGTTTCCCAGCTTCTCTAATGATCTGGTTGTGGAAACCACGGTTTGGTATGCAATTTTTACCCCTCGAGGGATGTTTGGCTTCAGAATGACTCTCCGAAAGTCTCTCAAGTTTAAAAAGGAGTATTTTCGTCCACAGTCTCACCTCGGTTTTCTTAGAGAAATGCGAGTCTGAAAATTTAATTGGAGTGCGGCTTCAAACTTAAAACGGATGCTACAGTGACATTTTAGGTTTGAAAACAATGCGTTAAAATAATTTCGAATAAAAGTACTACCTAGAATTGTTTCAGTTACATAAGTGAATATAACAGCATTAGGAAAATTAGAAAATTTTGAATTGAACAATTGTGTAAAATTGATTAGTTGAATTTAAATGGGTTCATTAAAATTCTTTAATGATACACATAACATTTTTTGACCTACCCTATGGGAGGTTCTTGATAAAGCGAGTCGACAATTATTCTAAAAATTTAAATACTTCTCATAAATTGGTGAGTTTTTACCTAACCACAATTCTTTTTATTTTTTTTTTTTTTTTGTACTACCAAAAGGACAGTTTTACTAACTACCAAACTAAATCTGATTCAATCTAAAGTATGTAAATCAACTTTTATTAAATCAGGTTTAGAGATCAGAAAAATATATAAGAATTTACATTTAGTTTTGCTAATGCATATATTACCCTCAAAATTTATAGAAAAATGTTTTAATGCATTTTAATCATTTTTATATTCACCTCTTCTTTTTTTAAATCAGAAAAAAATGGCTACTATGTTTTTTAAGAATTGTATAAATATATATATTTTTTATAAATAAGTTCTAATACTTCCATCTGAAGGACAAGGCAAAAATAAAAACCAAGCACAATTAAAATATTCTTATTATAATAATTACATTTCTTTGGTTCATATTTCAAATGTTACTAAAATTTATGATATGAGTTTACGTTATCAAGTTAGATCTCACCAATAAATTTACAATGAGTGAGAAAAAACTTTTTTTACTTATAATGAATACATGATCATTATAGAATATTTCTGATTATAAGTTTTCTTAAGACTTGTTAACATATGGTTTTAAAGACCACTCGAATTACTTATTATGTTTTGCTAAAGTTAAGGCAATTCCCAATACTCTACATGGTTTTCGCATGGCGAAGAATAAAAACAAATCCGTTTGATGAGTAGCATATGTTGATTAACTTCTAAAACATAAGTATTATAAACATAAGCTACCTCAGACTGTGTGGATGCTTCACTGTCATTTACAGTTTCTCTAAGAAGAAGTTCAGATTACTATTAGATTATTGTAGCGCGTATCCACCTAAATATATAGCGCACTGAGAAGATGATTAATATGGGCAACCGCTATGAATCTTCAACTACAATCAAGTGACGAAAATACTTCAGTTGGCTGACAATTTTGTATGCCACTTCTCCCAGTACACCATCTTCGGGTGACTCAGGATATAAGCCGATACCTTTTGCACACAGTAAAGAGAACCATTAATTTCTAATTTAGATTAAACCAATTTTTGTTGAAAGTTATGTTAGATTTGTCATCAAAAATGATTATTGCATGTCATCAGTTTTTTTCTGAATTTCTTAACGTTTTTTATCGGTGCATCTTAACCAAATTGCCATCAGTACTTGATTGGGAGTTTCATTCTATGTATAGAGACCAATGCATATGATTATTGAGTTAACACATTGTATTTAATATGATCAACTTAGTTGATTATAGAATAATATTGCTTAGAAGCATCTAATGTGGACCATTTCAAACAGAATGATGTCTGATCTTGAAAAAAAGAAATATGGAAAGACGCAAACTCCACGGAAACATCTTTTTTTTATGAAAAATAAAAAAAATCATTAAGTTAAAAACAACTGAAATTAGATTGTTAGGGAATTAGAGAATTTACAGAAATGATTTCTGTTGTTTAGCTTTAATTGACGGATGAGAATATAAACTACTTTTGAATTATTTATTTTCCCAAATAAAAATAATTAATTTCCTTTTATTTAATTGAACACTCCTCCAATAAACTCAATAAAAACTTTTTCGTAAAACCAATGTAACAATATTTAACTAAAAAGTAAATCAATAACATTTGTTGAAGAAAGTAAAGGAATTATAACAATGATGTATTTTGTAAGCAATAGTGTTAAGCTGATGTATTTACTTAACTATTGAAAGGCTGAATAGGTCCAACAAACAGAAAAAAAAAACTTTTGTCATACCTTGAAAGTCAAACATCATGTTTACACAACAAATGCGATTCAAGAAAAAATTTGTCTCGCAATTTATACAATTGTTTTGCAACTCTAGTATAAGTACTAAGTTTGCGGAATAAATTTGTTCTCCTTGAATGTTTGCTTCTAAACTTTAGTATAAAATGCTTTACTCAAGCCATCGTAACAAAATCTCCCAAACTTATTTTCTTCAGAAGTGAAGTTTCAAAAGTTGTAAGAAAATCACTTGTTCCGATATATAACCACATACTTTTCTGAGTTTCTTAAGAATGTTGGGTGACGTACATAATGAAACACTTAAATAATATTTTTAATGGAATTCAAATCCATGTTTTAACTCATTCTTTTCTATTGTTTCTTTTAGAAATATTTAAATTTAAAAAATTAATGTTCTTCGTAATACATAATATCAAGAAATCAGCTGCTAAGAAATAGTTAGTGATTTACTGCTGCATAATGAATAGTTTAGGATCAAAGGTGATAGTGAGGCGGCTTCTTTCAAAACTTATCGAGTATCATTGTCGTATAGGAAAATTTTCAATAGAAGCATATTCACGAATTACAAGAAACAAACTACCAAATACTCTGTGCAACACACAACACACAAAAACCCATTTGCTTCGAGTGCGAGTGTTTGATTCCATATCAAGTTAGATTGTTGAGCCACATTCAGATTGATCTCTAGGTCCAATTAACTTATCACTATGTCAAAAAGTATATATAAATAAGTGTAAGAAACAAACAAATCCTAATCAACCAGCAAATACTCATGAAGAAAATATAAATGTGAAACATGTCTTCCGAAAGTCAAAAAATATTTCCATAGTACCCGAACTCTTCTTGCTGGATGACTGTTACTGTGGTACCTACATAAAATTATGACAAATCATTTCAGACACAATCCGAGATCAGCAAAAAATATCAACATCAATGTCCTTTCTTCTTACTGTATTCAATTCAATGGAATATTATTACATGATACTATGATGAACAAAGCAAGATGACTGTTCATTATTTAAATTGATCGGATAACTGAAATACATTTTATCAATAATAATTGATATGCAATGCAATCTTTATATGCAAAATAAAGTAAATCCATACGTAATCACTCAGGCAAACATGAAATAATTCATTTAAATAAATATGTTTATATAAGTGAAACATTTCACATAAAAAATTATGCATCATGGTATTATTGGCATTTAATGCATTATTTCCCCTGAATTGAATGCATATTTTCTTTTAATTATCTTCTACAAATAAAAGTAAATCGAAAAGATTACTGGAAATTATGTATAATTACACACTGGAAATAAAAGTATACTTCGAATGATGTGTATACGAGTATTTTTGTAAATCTGGGTTATGATTAGGTCTACAAAAGTTATGATTTGATAGAAAATGTCAGTTAATGAAAAGAATATATGATAATGACCATCAAAAAATAGCTTGTTTACCATCCTTCTTTGCTAGTATATAACTTTTAACATTTTTCATTTTAACTGCCTTGAGATTTCCTTGTAACAATTAAAGTTACAAACATATATAAAGATGCGATATGCCAATTCTCAATAAGGAAAATAGAATTTTTCTACATTATTTAAACGAAAATTATGTCATGTTCAATAATTGCGGGTGTCAGATAAAATATGTCACGGTCACAATATCTTCAAGTGGTATAATATTATGTCTAAATAAGTCAGTGAGCATAAGAAAGATATTTGCAATCACCCACCCAGTCCTTGATTGGGTTCTACCAGTTATGTGTAAGTGACCGCGTGGGATTCTGCTTAATTTAGAAGGAAGGACAGAGCAGACAGCTCCCAATACCTAACACACCACCCCTAAAGTATTATTTACTTGAAGGACATTGCCACCATGGTTCATTTATCATGCCAATCCAACTTTAGGAAACGCGACTGATCTTCGGATACGTCGGGATTCAAACTTACTTTCCTCTGACAATGAGAACGGTGCTCTACTTAACCAAAACACTGTGGAATTACTATTGCCATGGTTTTATTTAGGATTCCTTTAGATATTCTCTGTTTCTAACTATGTTTTGGAATGAATTTAGTTTTTTTATTTTACGCTCAGTAAACCTTACAGTCAACAGATGTTATAAAACAAGTCTTATAGCAATAAAGTTTAAGTTCGTAAAATAAAGCTCACTTGGAATTAGTCTAGTTAAAAGTCCTTGAAAGACCTGATGTAGATTCACGGACATAGAACAAATGTCAATGAGAATAATCCTTGATAAAAAATATTATATATATATATATATATATATATATATATATATATATATTATGTTTTTACTCTAAGCTTTTATAATCTTTATTTGTTAGTAATATAAAATATAATATTAGTCTTTCAAAATGTGATAAAGAAAGTGAATAACAAAAATATAACAAAAAAAATATATTTCAGATATACTAAACTGATATTTCTTATCTTTAGAAGTTGAAGACAGGATTTTTGTTTGTTATTTTCCTGTCTGTCTGAGTAATGGCAAATAAACTAAAATTGCAACCTTTAATAAAAAATATAGGGCTTTTTCTTTCTTTCTAAAGTGCTTTAAGCTTGTTCTGGGATAAATAACAAGGACACTTTTTAATGTCATTAATAAAGTAAAATTTATGTCTTTTTGGATAGAGATTGGGGGAATTTTTTTCTTACTTTAGATCATATAATAAAGACTGAAATTTCAAACAAAAAATAAAGAAAAATAAAATTACAGAGTATAAATTAGATTAGATGGATTTAAGTGAACTTCAAAACAAATATATATTTTAAACTTTGAAAGTCTTAGGAAAATTCAAATTAATTTTTTATCAAAATAAATTCTACTTCAATTAGTTATTTCAAAATTGCATTAATACATCTGTTATGGAATATTTTGTTATCACAAGAGCTGTTGTTAAACGCTAAGCTTATTTGTTGAAATAAAAGTAGCCTCATAAAAGTATCTTAAATTCAACTGCCTATAAAAAGATTTTTAATTGAACGTGAATTGTATTTGTTAGTCACAAGTAATTCAGAAAATGCACTAACCTCTAGTTATATACGCAGAAACAAATGCCCAAATCATGTTATTTTAACAGTGTTTGGAATTAAAAATTAGACTTTCATACTAAAAAAAAAACTAATGGTGAACTACAAGCTCACGGCCAATCTCAATCTTAAGAAAATAAGTGATAAAATATGTATCTACATGAAGTTATTAGAGTAATTTTGAATTTGTATTCTATAGATAATGGTTTTATTACTATAACTGACTTCTTTGACTAGGAGTATAGTCACAAGTGATGTCGATATCTACATTGGTTACTTTCTTTTTACATTTTAATTAAGATCTTTAATAAACATATACTGTAACTTCGTTTGTTTAAATATAGTTATATTCATTATTTAAACGAAAATTTGCTTCAATTAAATAGTGAAAAGGAAAATTTATTAGATAATGTAATAAATAACTCTGTAATAATTTATATAATAAAGGAAACAAATTCTGTTGTAAAAGAATTTTTATATTAGCTACATCACTTTTATGTATTGTCCAAGGAACGGAATTTGATTTAAAGGTATTTTGCATTATAAATTTATGAATATATCCACTGGTGAAAAGAGATTCGAGTAAAGAAAGGGTTATGCGATATAAACGAAATTTGGTAAAATCTGTGCATAAATCTGAAAGATGACGTAAATTCAAATTATTGTCTCGGCCAATGTAATTGTAGTGCCAATGTATAAATGTAGAGCTAGTTATGTCATAATAAACAATCTTCAAGATTTCTCTTAAGTAAGAACTATATCGTTCATGAAGGTTAGTTATCTTTGTTGTTAGTAATGAATGCCTTTAAGAAGGCAAAACCATTATCAATTACTGCTGGAAGAAAACAAGTTTCCAAAGAATTTTCGATTCACTTTGGAAAGGGAAAACTTTGGTGTTCAGTATAAACCTAAAATGTATCATACTGGTTCTACAGACATTATTTTATATGGAGTGAACAGAATGGGAACAGAACGAGAAGATAATGAACTGTGGCAAATATATTTCTTCAAGGACAACTCTGAACCAGACTTCTTGTAGCACGCTTCCACTAACTTTCAAGCATTGCCATAGGTAAGTCAACTAGTACTCAATGGAGGAGGTTCTGTATATTTGTTTCTGATGAAAGTCTACTCGGCCTAGAGGCCTATTTAAAGTCTAGTGTTGGTTGTTGATTAGAAGGAAGCCATGTGAGGGCGTACAACCAATTTACTTGTAGCTTAAGCACACAGGATTGATACCACGATTTATTGTCTAACCTCAACTTCCTATGCATCCTCATAGTTAACTCCCTCGTGTTATCCCACGCATTCTCACCAGAAATGCTTAGCTAATCTAGAGATTCAACATTTCGTCTCGCTATCCATGAACGTTATGCCAAGGAGTATTTTACAGCAGGATAATGTTTTCCTTCATGCTGCTGTTGTAACTCAACATGCTTTACAAAATGTCGATATGTTGCTTTGATTTTCTAAATCACCAGACTTGTTAGCAATCGAATATGAATGGGACCTATGTCAACTCCAGCAATAAATCCCTTTGTATTAACTAGTGCAACAGCCTAGAACTCCCCCCCCCATCTCAAATTGATATTCGATACCAGTGCAAACTAATATTTGACACCATGCACATTTACATGCTTGTATTAAACTTTCTTTTGGATAAACTGATTATCAATGCACCAAAATTAAGCGTAAGACTGTAACTCATCTCATGCTTACTTTCACCTGCGAATATGAGACTGAAATAATTAAATATGTTACCTAGACAAATGCATTGTCCCAATTGTATTTCTATATCATCATTTCTTTTTGATGTTGGGATTATTTTCGACAGTGTATAAATAAAATAAGATATATTAACAATTTGGAATGAGTTTTTTATTTTATTTATACACGTTAATTAGCTT
>JAPDSC010076912.1:16721-38016 GCA_026290005.1 Latrodectus geometricus | reverse complement strand
AAAATTTAAGGTACATTATATTTTGAATAATACGATTTAGTGTAATTTATGTACAATTTATGATTACATATAAATATTAATTGAATGAAATGAACTACAATTATATCACCACACAATTACGAAGAAATTACATAAGAGGAACCCATTATAGAAGTGAAAACTACATTTTATTGTATCATTCAACTTTACAAGTATTTATTTAGTAATTTTATTCCATCAATTAACTTTACAATTATTTATTTGGTATAGTATTTTTCTGCCATTAAACTTCACAAGTACTATTGTAGACTAATTGTAGATAATTTTATTCAAAAATTAATATCGTTTCATATCAGAATAGATAATTTTAGTTTCACTTTTGTCAAAAATACAGAATTGACTGTATAGAAAGTATTATTTGTAACGCCCCATTCTTGATGATTTATTATCAATGACCTTCAAACTTCCTTCCAACAATTCGAGATTCATAGAAATTTATTAAATGCTTGCTTAATTAATGGTTATTTGTTGAAACTGCGTCCTGGGTTTTCCTTTTTATTCAAGGTTTCTAGACGTTGGAAAAGGAGGGTAATAGAAAGACAATTCCTAGAAGGCCTACTTCATCCAGACACAAATTGATCCAGATGTAGTATGGTCGCAATTAGACATCCCAAGATCCCGCTGCGCCTTACTTAATTTGATCCGAATCTGGCAAGTCAAAGCTGTCATTTGGAAAACTCAGAGGAATCGGGTCTCATTATTCTTCTTCGTGCAAGGGAAATCTATCATTTATCTGTTATCAAATGTACAATAAAATTTTAATAGTAATTATAATCGTTAGCGTTTTGATTAATTACTTTTCTATTCATAAGTTTCATATTCATAAGTAATACAGATAAACACTTAAGAAATACTTTTCATATAAATATGCATTAAAAAAAATTCAAAATGCTATTTCGAGTTTATTTTAAAAATAACATCACGTGCAAGCTTTTAATTATCTTTGAAGTATAATTTTTGTCGTATTAATTGAAATCTTAATTACAATAAATTCTATATTTAACTTAACAAAATTATTTAAATAAATGTGTGATTACATTTTCTCAACTAATGCCTAGTTTCATCAAAATATGACGTTTTGGCACATTAGATTTAAACTTATTTCTTGAAATGTAATTCAAAATAAATTTGTCTCTTGTTCAATATCTTGTTTTATATTAAATTTCTCTTGTAATGTAATATGTAGTTTCAGTTGCATTTGTGATTCAAAATATTAAGGTAGGGACTGTCATAAATGTTAGCAAATCATTACTGAAAGAAAATGTTAGCATAACATTAAAACTGAAATTACTGATAGTAATTATTAAAATGATACGAGGGTTACACTTAAATTTTTGAGATACGCGCATACGAGAATTTACAAAATAAAAATAACGGTTTAATTTTAAAATACAAAATATTTTAACACAGAAGACGATTTTTTACTGACTTACTTCAACTTGTTTAGCGTAGAATACATTTTAAACAGAAGAGAAAATGGAGTTTACGCTAGAACATTTTCGCGCTATGATTTTCCACGATTTCAAAGTAAGATTAAGCCAAGAAGAATGCGTTTGACGGTTGCAATTAGCATTTGGAGATAAATCTCCAGCTCGTGCTACTATATTCAGATGGTTTAGAGAATTTAGAATAGGTCACAATTTTCTTCTGAATACCGTTTTCTGACGTTCCAACAAGTCAAGAAAGCAAAGTACGGGTCTTTGAAGATGATCTCATGCCGACAATGGTGAAAAAACATCGTGCACTAAAAAAAGTGATGTATACCGTTTTCTTCAAAAGTACGAGATTGGTCAAAGCTTTTAAGTTGGAAGGACAGAAGACAGTAACAGCAAACTGGTATACCACTAAGTGTCTTCCAGAAATTCTACAAGAACTGAATGTTTGGAGACTAATGCTACACTATGACAATGCATCTTCACATACAGCCGGATTAACAGTTGAGTTTCTTAAACAAAAACAAATTAAAGTGATCGAACATCCGCCATATTCACCTGATCTAGCCATGTGCGACTTTTGGTTATTCTTTACTCTAAGAAATAACTTACGTGGACGTCGTTTACATTCAGAAGAGGAGATTAATGTGACTATAAATGCATTTTTTTCATCTATTCCAAGAAATGAATGGCTGGAGGCATTTAATCTGTGGAAAATTCGTCTACAAAAGTGCATTGATGCTGGAAGAGACTACTTTGAACACACCTAAAATTTTGTCAGCATAACTTTAAAAACCTAGTTGTATCTCAAAAATTTCAGAGTGACCCTCGTATTACAAAAAATATTTTGAAATTTATTGCAATTTTTGAATGACATAAATAAATTAAAAAAGTATTATCAAGTATAACAAAGTTTTTTTTATTTATTTTTTTTTACTTTTAAAACTTACTAAATTTTTTAATTACAAGAATTTAAAAAAATATAAGCATGAAATGTAGCACAAATAGATTTTACATAAATACTTCAATAATTATTTTTTTAATGTTAAATATTACTTACGATTATATACATCTTTACAATTGTTTATATAGCATAAATTAGTTTAGCGTTTTTTTAATGTTAGATATAGATTCAAATGTGTATTTTTGTCCATATTTAAAGGAATAATTACATTATTCTTAAAGGAATAACTACATTAATCTTAAAGGAATAATTACATTATTCTTTAAATGTATGGAAAACTCCCTGACAATAATGAAATGTCTTACCATTCTAATTTTTTTTTTCTCAAAATATTTTTGTAGATGTAAACTATGTGAAATATAAGTATTATTTCTTATCTAAAAATAGTAGTTATTCAGAACATGCATTTTTATGCAAAAATATATTTAATGCACTGAAGAAAAATTATTATTGCAAATACTGCTGACTTGCCGGTTCTGTAAATGAACATATTAATCTGTTTTCATAATTACAATACACTATGGTGTTAATCGTTAATTTTTTCAATTCATGGAGATTAAAAAAAAGTTATTGTAATTCACATTTCTAAAATATACATTCAATTGTCATGAAAATTTGGCCAACTATATCAAGTTGCTTAAATGCGATAAGTTAATTATAAAGGAAAGTATTCTTTTTGTCAAATTTTAACTTTTGTTTATTTTATATTTTACCCCGAATTATTTCTGTTTTTTATGAGTTAAAATATTCAAAGTAAAATAAAGTAATTGAACAATGAAATTATTAAAAAATCATTAAGTTTACTTATTGTCAGTTAGAAAAACTGCATTCTAGAAATAGAGAAAAATATCCACTTATTGGAAAAAAATAAATAAATAAACTTTTGAATTTTTAACCGAAAACTCTTTTTATGAATTCAATTTTATGTGACATTCGATAAAAGGGAAAAAATGCTGCTCACGAAAGATCAAATAAATAAAAATCAGTTTAGCTGATTTAAGAAAAAAAATTAAATTAAATTAAAATAGATATGTATACCTGTTAAACAATATTAAACTCATTAATTTAGAAGAAATGATGAAAGTTTTTTCTTATTTTACACTTTAAAATGTAAGAAAGAAATAATCAGCTTTAAACTCCTCAAGACATGAAATTATCATTTATTCATGAAAATTATCATTTATTCATGAAATTATCATTTATAAAAATGATAATTTCATGAACAAATTCATTGTCCTTAGGAGAAGAGAGCAAGTAAATTTAAACTTGTGATTGGCTATTGGGTCTTCTAAAATATAGGGTGCGAAGAAAATAAGCAACTCGAGTTTTATTTGCAAAAGTTTAAAATTGAAGAGAGAGTCTTAGAATTTTATACCTATTCTTGTAAATATTAACAAACGCATTCTACAAAAAGTACTTGGTATCGATGAATATTTTTGATTTTTTTCAATTAAAGCCTTCTATGGAACTCCTCTTATATAAGTTTTTACAATTTAGCTGGATATTTATTATTATGACTATGATGAATTTTGCTTTAATATCTGTCAAAATACTTTTGAACGTGTAAGAATTTTTTCTGTAAATATCTCTACCAACTAAAATTCTATTTCTGGGATATCAGCCCAAATCAGTAATCCAAATCTTGCGTTACTTCAATTCATGTAATAAAGATTTCTTAAAAGGGTGTTAAAAATTCTACATAATATATTTTGATCTAAGAAATCAAATTCGACAATTTTTTCTACATACAATCAGAAGGGTTATTGAATAATTACAATAGTTATCAATAATTACAATAATAATTACAATAATTACAATCTTATGCAATAAGGAGTTTCGGTTTTAGCACCAACACAAAGTAAATGTGCTTTTTTTCAGTGAACTAGCTTTTCAAGCGTATTTCTTTTGCAGTAAATTTAAGTATATATTATTTCATAGAACTACTGTCTAAAAAAGCACGATTTTTTTCTTCCATCATTATCAAACACATAATCAATTGAAATCACCAAAGCAATTTCATTAGAACAAATTTGATTAACAGTAACCTTTTCACAGTTCCTGCTTTCTTTTTATCTACGGCGATATCATTTTTTTCATTGGTATTTCAGGATAAAAATTAACAGTATGAGCTTTATCAGAAACATGACAACTCACACGAAATTTACAGCTATTTGCTGTACAAAATGTTTAAAACTATTTAAACATAATTTCTCCTGCTTTATCTCATTAATGTTATCTGTAAGAACTATATGACAAGCATGAATCATGGGATTTATTCATGGGAAATCATGGGAAATCACATGAATCATGGGATTTATTATAAAATTTATATTTGAAATTTTTAATTACGACTACAAGAATATTTGCAACTCGGTGTTTTTTCTTTCACTAACCACACTGGATTTTCAGCAAGATCCTGTTCGGTGAAACTACAACCATTCTTCCATTGAATTTCTCTTTTGAAGAATTCTAACAAATTTGAGCCACAAAAGCTATTAATCAATTGTTTTCAGTGATGACACCAACATATACATATACACACACAAAAATTGTGCAAATATTTCTCGTTCTTATTTTCTATTATTCTATTATTTTTATTGCAAATATTTCTCTCCTTTCTTTCATATGTTGTACTTTATGGTATTTAGACTAACTGTGAATCATAAAGTAACATTTTTTTTTTACAAATATCAATTCTGAGAATTCTTTACTGAATAGTGGCGTCATCTATTACTTATTTTTGCTATTAAAATATCATGTATATTGTTCATGAACTTACAACAACAAGTAGGATACCACAGATAAAATTCCACAAATAAAAATAGAATTTTTAAATTTAGGTCTCTTAAATTAGGAATTATTTTAAAAAAATCATTTTTTTCAAATTTCGTCATATGTTAGAAAACCAATATTTTTTATCAATTATAGTAAAAATTAGAGAATACGTTTTTTTTTTTTTTTTTTTTTTTTAAATTAGTTATATTTAATAAATTTAGAGAATGGATTCTAAAATATTAAAACTTATATTTTTTGTTAAAATTGTGTGAAATACTATAAATTATATAGAAAAATGAATACTCATTTTTTTTTATTATTTTTTTTTATTTAATTTATTTTTATTATTTCTAAAAATTTATTTTATATTATTTCTTCATATTAGTGTTATAGTTAAGATCAAAAGATCAATCTCAAATGTAATCCAAGAGGAAGTAAAATATTTTACTTAAATTCAGTTTACAAAAACTTATTTAAAAATTAATAAATTACAAAGAGAACAGTTTCATAAATTGTATATATCTAATAAGCATAGTAAGGTGAACAAAAATATGAATTAAATGCTAACAGAAAGTATGAAAGATAAATAAATATTTTATATATAATATACTAAAACCTTAGCAAACATATTTTCATCTTTCGAAGTAGATTTTAAAAAAAATTGAAATATAAACCCAAGAAAATGCAGCTATTAGTATGAGAATTTCTTCCTTATGTTAATATTACAGAAAAAGGAAATTTCAGGATTTTGATTTAGTTTTTTATCTTCACGAGCTATTATACTGGCTATTAAAAACATAAAAACAATGAAATTCATGATTATATTGATCCTCCAGGTTGGTTAGCTTAACAACATACTGATTTCAATCAAAGTCAGATTACAGTCACTTATAATGATTGCCGTTAGAAGATAAAATATTTTTCCTTTTACATTCATGTTTATCATATCTACTTTAAAAAAAATTGTACTTCATTAAATAAAAATTATGAATTTAAATAGAGAAAAAAAAAACCTTTCCTATTTGTAAAATTAAATTTCTTTTTTTTAAAAGTACTTAAACAACCTTATTTTGTAGTTTATTCAATTGTTCACATTTCGCATAGTAGATGGCAGCACAAGAAAAGTTAAAAATTACGGACTTGAATAAATTGATGATTTCATGGCCTAGCTGAGAGAATTCATTTGTCAAAAATTTATTATAAAATAAATTTTTTTTTTTTTTTTTTTTTAGTTTAAGAATTATGAATCAGATTTCTGAAAGCATATTTTTCTCATTAAGATTTCACATTTTAAAAATGAAAATTGTATGCTTTCCAGTTTGTTTTAAATACATTTTATTTTTATCAAATACGTAGATATTGGTGTAATAAATATTTTTACGCTGAAATAAATATATTTGATCATTTTAATCAGTGTGAAATCATTTTATGATTTAATTAGTAGTATATAATTTTAATCAGTGTGAAAAGTATTACAAAATTTCATGCAAGAAATGAATCTTCTTAAAGCAATATAAAAATAAAAAAAAAAATAATAAAAAATTATCTGTTATTTTTTAATGTTTTAAAATTCAGCTTTTATAAACTATTCTACACAATTAATTTATTCAACTTGGAAAAATACTTTAAACAAATAAATTCAAGCAAATTTAGCTTTAAATTAAATAAAAGTATTATATAGTGACTAATGTAAATATCATAAATAGCTGAAACGTGTGTTTCAGGTTTCACATTTATAATGAAAACAACAAATTTGAAAACAAATATTTGTAATTGAAATTCTATGTGCGTAAATATATTCTTTTTTTTAATTTTAAATATATTGCAAAAAGTAGTTTTATAGAAAAAAATCCTTTAATATACATATTTTAAAAAAGAAACAAAATATTTTCAGTTTTAAGTAATTATCAATTAATTTAATATTAGGTTGGGGAAAAAGTAATCCATTATTTTTACGTGAACTTTATGTAACTTCTTTCGGATTCGCTTTGTAAAAAGATTTAAAATAGTTTTTAAGTAGTTGTAGATTTTTAGGTCTTGCGCGAAGCTACGATTGCTGACATTCGGTCAACTTCAATAATATTTGGTATTTTATAGACATTGTCGACGATGTTGTATCCACATGCGAGGTGCATCTCTAACATCAAAAATACCCGAACGGAATCGACGAAACAAAAATTGCACGTAACTGGTTTTTACAGTATTATATAAGACGATAAATACCTTTCACAGTTTTAGACACCCGGCTAGCATTTTCGCCATTAGAAATGAAAAACTAAAATGTATCGGATTTTCTATTTGTTGTCTTCCATTTTTAAAACCTTGTACTCATAACTGAATTAATCAAATAAAAAACGCAAGAGAATATTTTAGTGTCAAATGTCACCTTTCCATCGAGCATACATCTGAAATAGTTTGATAGATACCTCACGAGATATCGACCACTACAGATGTCTACCGAAAAAATAATGGATTACTTTTTCCCCAAACTAATATTAAAATATACATTTAGTATTGCGTTCACTTTAAAACAGCCTGCCTCGGTCTAATTAGACCTCGCGAGCAAAAAAAAAAGACCATAATGCGACAAAACTAAACCAAATATTTATAACCAAGTCAGCATTACTGATAAATATTGTAACAATGTTTATAATTGCAAAACACATATCTGTTTTGAAACAGAATGTAAACTAAAGAATGCGATTTGATACAAAAATGTGATAAATTGGTTTCACAAATAATTTTTCCCTTTCCCGTCTATAAATGACTTATCCTATATATAATGTTAGCTACATAATACTCTCTTATAGCAATATTAAATAAATCTATGACTATATGCATATCATATTTTTGTAACTATAGACCACACCACTTTTTTTCTAAATTTTGGCTTGATAAATTCTTGAGAGTCTATAATGAATGAATTTTAACTGAAATATAATAAATTTGAAACTAATATGAATACTTTTTTTATAAGTTGAAATAATTATTCAAAGTTTCTTTTATTCTTTTTACAACTTTTATACATTATACAGAAAAAATATGCATAATTTTTTCAAGTAAAGAACACACAAAATCACATCTCACAAACTCAGAATTACTTGCATTCAATTTTTTATTCTGCCTATACTAATCAAAATGCTGCACTGAGACACTGTAACAAAGGTTGCCATTCCCATTTGTATTGAAACAAATGAAAAAATCATATTTATCTTAAATTTTTCATGCAAATACATCTGATATTTACAGCCATATTATCAGATTAAAATAACTTATTTTCAACATACATGTAAATTGAAAACGGCTTTCTGGCAATATAGTTGTAATGTAATTTGTATAGAATAATCTTAAACTATCCTTGAATGTATGATTCAAGCACACATCCAAGACTTGTAATACATTTGTATTACAAGTTAACTTAAGAATGTTAAAAATTAAAGACTTGTAATACATTTGAATTACAAGTCTATAATTTTTTTAATTAAAGAGCAATTAAAAGGCAATTATTTTTTTTAATTGTCTTTTAATTTTCATGATTACAAATAAACCGTCTAAAATAACTTCATTCATTTTGAATGAATTCATTCAGAAAAATTATTCAATTTGAATGAAAAAGCGTTACTCTGACCCATTATTTATATCCATTCTACGATCAGTTGAACTTTAAAGAATCTTAAATAAACCCAATTCAAATTCTGGTTGTAACATGTTATTACATCAACAATGTTAGGAAATGTATACATTAGTTGATGATTTCATGTATTCAAATTAAGATGAGAACTTGAGAACCTCACTCAAAGGTTTTGATTACTTTGTTTTAAGAGTCTCTGAGTATTTTCATACTATTGCAATCATTGAGCAGACTAAATGCAATTATTATTTCAAATTTTTACTCTAAATTTTGGATTTTTGTTAATATATTTCTTATAGATTTTTATAATTATTACGTTAGAAAAAGATTGTATTTTTGAAGGTTAGAATGCATTCACATGGATTTTCTATTAAGTGCTACTTAAATAATCACACTGCTAAAAATTGAAATTTGTACTTTTTTAATGATATTTCATGTTATTTGAAGCTAGACATGTTTCTGTAATACAATTACAGATCATTTCAACAACGAACAAAATTCAAAGTCAAAAACTAATGTAAATTAATTATTATTGAGAAATTCTTAGTGGATGACTAAATAGTATTTCAGTTAGTAGATACTTTTTTAAATCTACAATATTACGAATTCTACATCCATTGAAGTCTGCTGGTATTTTAAGCAAATAGGTCATTTTATTATTTTTTCATTTTTAAATTAGGCTAATATTTAAAAATTAATGTTTTTAAATTATTATAAAATATTTAATTCATTTTTGTTTTGTTTACTGTTATTCTCATTAAAACAAATTCTGTTGACTATAAAATATATGTATATTGCTCAAATAACTATAAAAATAATTAGTAAATGCTAATTTTCTTTTCCCATTTTTCTTTCATACAATAAAAATTTCTTTAACTAAAATGAAGATAATATTGCCTTAAATATTTTCTTTAGGTATTTTAGGTAAACTCTAAATTTTAAGGTTATAATCAAAATTACGTGAGTCTTCATTATTCATATAGTTTAAAATCCATTCAAACAATGTGAATAATTTCAGTATCATTTTCTTAAGATAATTTTTTTAATTAAAAGAGTAAGTAAGAAATATAATTAAATACAATATTTTATCGTACATTGTTAGAGGATTAATTTACTTTATAATTTTGTTTAAAATTCATTACAATATCCTTGAAGTTCTTCAAAAAGTCTTGATGGACAGCAAAATATCTATTAATAAAAATATATATTATATTAACCAATTTAAATAAGCATGATTGCAGCAATCGAATTCTGCATAAAAGTAATAACCGCACATTTCTATTTGATAAAAAAAAATTACATGATGAAATACATGAAGCCGTGCTGGTAAACATCAGGAGACTTTCCCCATCATTTCGATAAACTCGAAAGCAGGTCATGCGTCCGAGGTCAAAGAACAAGAAAAACAAAAAAGTTCAGAGGGAAAACTTTCACTAACACGTCCAAAGAGATCAGCTGTAGACTGTCACTTTTCGAATTAGGATTCAAAACTTATCTTCGGTTTGAAATTTTTCCGGGGTTATAATAATATACTATGATGTCATATTGACGTCATGCATATCAAAATGTAGTACATTATCGGTACAAGTGCTGTTTTCTTCTGTTCGTGCATATAATGCTATTTGTTTCACTCCGAGATTTCAATTATTAACAATTCCATTTGAAGATAGATTTTTTAGTTTACTTATAAAATGTAGTGTGGTGAATTTTAGTGATTAAATAGAATTTATCGCAAAATCTTGATATAGAGATTTCTTGGGTACATCACTTTATAGGTAAATATTGCACTTTTTTCTGTTTCTCATTTAATCTATACTAATAAGCTTTATAAGATAATTTGTTTACTTAATGTTACTGGTATATTTTTATGTTACTAATTTATTGTTATATATTATCTTTATGTTACTTATAAGCTTTTTTAAATAATTTGATTGCATAGTTTTGAGAAATTGTTTAATTTATTTACGTGATGATGATTTTGTAGTATTTTAATATTCTGGATCGCTTAATCAAATCAAATTCAAAAATAGAAAACTAAATTAAATTCACAATATTTGTGAATGTAGAGAATAAATAAATTCATTTAAATATGATTAAATACAATTTTTTGACAAACTTTCTGTGACATTGATTTTAAATAATATAATTACTCTTAAACCTGGTTTTAACTTATATCACATTTAAGTAAATTATTAAGGTAAAATAAGTAAAGTTTTCAATTTTTATTCTCAGTAACATACTGCAATATATATGAAATAATTCAGATGTATTTTATGTTTAATATGTACTTGCTCATTTTGAAATTGTGTAGGTTATTTCCTATATATGAATCTGCATTAAGTATTAAGAATAACAAATTTATATATTTCTTAAGATTAATTTTTATTTCTTTTCCTTGATGAATTAATTTTTTTAGCAATATATTTTGAAATAAAAAGCAGATTAAGAATAAATGCATCATTTAAATATAATTTTTTTCTTAAATTTATTTGTTGTGAAATCTTAGAACCATTAATTATAAACTTTTTTCTTTTTTATATTATTTGTAAATTTTAATTATATTTCATTGTGAGTTAATATAATTATTTAAATGTACTTAGTTTTTACAATATGCTTAATTAACGTTTATGTTTTTAATATATAACAACACTGAGTTAAAATATTAATTAACGCACTTTATGTCACATATTCCTGTTGATAATTATTTTAGCTTGACATATTAATTTACTTCCCCTACAAGATGGAATTTAATCTTCAGAAAGAAATGAACTTGAAAATATAAATATTAACCTAAATAACTAGTCATATATATATATATATATATATATATATATATATATATATTAAAAAGTATTGTCTAACATCAATTGTCAACTACCTTTATAATGTTTTTGTTAAGTTTATTTATTAATAGATAATGTTTTATTACTCATTTTCAAATTTAGAGTAATTTACATAATGAAATTTAACTTATGTGTCAGTTTCTTTCCAAAAGCATCACCGTAAAATTTTACAAAAGTATATTACATTAAATTTGAAATAATGACCTTCCTTTTTTAAGAATAATATTTAAAAAAAAAATTATCGCCATTAATTCCAACTAAAGATGCTAAATATACTAAATAATCCGCATAACCAAAGCATTTATAATGAATTAATGTACTTGTTCTTGCTGTAAATAACTTTTAGTTTGTGTTTGCTTTAATTTTTAGAAAAATATGGCTTACAGCAAAAATTATTTTTATTACACATTTACCTTAATACAATTAGACAACTCTCATTGTTTATTCATATTTACGGCATATAATGTAACTTTAATAAAACAAAGTAGTAATTTTCATTTTAAAGTCTGCATAAATATAAGAGACGACATGTTAAGCGAAGAAAATGCATGTTAAATTAAATTTAAGATTTATTTTTAACTCATAAAATAAATTTTCTTCAAACTTAATCATAAAAAAGAAATTCCTTATAGTTTAAAATGATTGAAATGCTAACATGGAATTTTTAAAACTTTTCTATTGAGCAGTTTAATAAATATTTAATAAATAGCCTAATTTATTTCAATATTCCGATTTAATTAATTGTTTAAGCCCTGAACCGTATTGTACACATCAGTGTATATTATTGTACAGGGTAAATAAATAACTATTTTAATGACTATGTAGAACTTCTTTCATTTTTCATTCTTAACTTTTTAACATAGATACATTGTTTTAATGGAAAGGCTTTTTTGCATTTTTAAGTAATATATTATTCAATATTTTTGCTCATTGAGTAATAAATGAATGCTAAATCAAATCTATGCCTATTACCTTACTCCTAGTTAAACTACAGCAAAATTCATGAATAAAACTATATTTATTTTTATTTTTCTTTAACTATAATTTTAATTTTTATAAAGGAAATATCAGGTTTTGTAGCAACTTAAAAATATATTCTGATAAATAAACTACACGTAATACTCTATTATGATATAGGTAAAATAACCGTATTACAATTGCTCCTTATTATTCTTGAATGGAAAATAAACTGTTGCTGTGATAGAATTAAAATAATGATAGCATTTTAATGAAGACCCTTTGTTACAATCTTTTGTTAAAAATACTATGCACCCATTATGCAATGATAGAAGGATATTATAGATCTAACTTTGATGAACACAGATTCAATATCAAAGTACTGCGATTTCCAAATACTGGATAATAAAGGAAAGCTTTGTTTGCTAAATGTGACGAAAATGTACTCGAACAAAATTAAATTCAGGGAACATTCTATTAAGTGCATTATATCATTTTGACTTTAATAACACTCTGTAGTAAATAAGTTGCAAATAATTTACATCATAAATCATTAACTAGCAAAGTCACATGCGTATTTAATTTGTATGACCTGATATGAGGCTCCAATATTTGTTCTGCATAATACTGACAGTTTCCATTCCAAATAGTTAGCAGATTTTTGTATTCTACACATATTATGCAAGGTAGTGTCATAAATATCAATTCTTTTGAAATATAATAAATCTTGTACAACGTGGGATTATAATATCATTTTACTGCATTGAAAAAAAACAAATCCAGTAAAGTTGGAAATAGACAGTATACAGATTATTGTAATCATTTTTCACCTTTCTAGATTTTCAACAGATAGCAAATATTCTGACTTGATGACACCATGAAAACAATGTAATACACATAATTGGATAATGTGCGCCTGTGATTAATTGTTGGGTACAACGTGATGACGCTAATTTAGAATTGTTTACAAAAGATTTTTCATCCATTCATCAAGAAGAATTATGTATTATTTATTTTAGATGAAATAATGAAGTTAATTTAGTCAGTTATAATCATAATAATATGTAAACGACAGGACAAAAATTGAGGTTTATTTTTATATAGAGGCAAAACACAAAGAAATTAAACACTGAAATATTATAAATATTCTAAATAAATAAAAAAATATATATCTTACCTTTGCATCAGTTTAAAGAGATGTTTTTTTATTTGCTCCAATATAAGAGCTAAATGGCTGGTAGTTAAAAAATTAAACTCATTGTGCTTCAGAATTGTGATATGATTGGGTGAAAACTGATCCAGAAATTGTTAAGTTAATGAAAAAAGGTTACAAGGATGAAAATTTTAGGAAGAGACTAGAAAAATAGTAGTAGGTAGAAAAATAAATTAAAAAATAACTTTAGCTTGTAAAGTTGTTTTCTAAAACTGGTCGACCAAAAATCATTGTGAATGACCAAAATGTTTACTTTGCAGAATAATCAGCAAATACTTTGCTTGCTAGAAACGACATCAGAATAGACTGATGTTTTGAAAATATCTTACTCTTATTATTCTAGGACTAACTACATGTTATCGATATAAAATATCTTATATCGAAATCAAATTCTACTTTCTTGGTCATCATTAATTTTAATATAACTGAATAATTAAAATTTTAGTAACTTTGATATAATTTTATGCAAACTAAAGTACAATGCTGTGAAAACAAGCATTATTAAGTGCGTGAAATACATTTTTGATAAACTAAATATCTTTTAAACAACTTGCTTACTCAAAACAAATGCTGAATATCACTTTTTTTTTATTTTCTCCTCGGGAAATTCTGCATTTTAAAGGCTTTATCCTCTTAAAAATTTTACAAAATAATTTTACAGAAATAATGAGGTTGCCAAGAATGTTTCTCTTGAGCTCGAGGCCTTTCTATTTAAGCGTGAAAGGAGGTTCTTTTGTATGTAATGTTGACAGAAAAGAAAAAGAAATCTTTTATCACCTGAAGAAGTTTCGCTTTCATTATACTTTTACGAAAAGCAGAATTAACATTAATTTAGCCATTAGAGAATATCCTGTGGGGAATTTCTTGGTATTTCAAGTAGTTAAATTTATCACACATCGTTAATAAAATATACCTTGCAGTGTTTGAATATTATTTACTTCTGAGTAGAAAGTATCTATAATATTACAACTCCCTTAGATTGTTATTTCTATTGTTTTCTATTGTTTCTGCTGCCCTAAAAGATAATATTGAATCGAGTGCATATGGCAAAAAAAAAGTAATTATAAACTGAGATAAATGCAAAAAAAATAATAGCATCATTTTTAACACATTATTTATAATTTTGAATTAAATTTGTATTCTGGTTCAAGAAAGTAAACATATAAATGTTAAAAATAATCTTCCGCTTAATTAGTGTATGTGAGATTATTTTATTACATTGACGATATTTTTTTGACTGCACGTAAGATATACTTTAACGTTAGCTTTTATGCATATGCAAAATGTCAGAAAAAAATTCCATTATTTTAATTATTTTGTTTACGGATCACATTTATCTTCAAATGGTCTTACCTAAGTTTATCAGTCATTTTTAAATAATTATAAATTAGAAAATTTAGAACATAACACATTTTATATTTCATATATCAAATAAACTGTTATTTCAAACTTTATAATCATGTTAACCAAGTGCAAATATATTTTTGTCTTCTAAAGTGTAAATACAAACGATTTATTTCAAATTTCATAAATTATGACAAAAAGTAAATAAATTTAAAAATTAAACCAAAGTATTTAAATAATTAAAATATGTTAGTGAATATAGCAAAAACTTATCAATCTCAATTCATTATGTAAATCACTAATTCCTCATGAAAGCTAAGCACACATTTTATTTTTATTCAATTAATCTTCCATTCAAAAGATGCAGGACATTATTTTTTTTAAATGAAAACATTTTAAAGCAAATATATATTTTTGAGAAGCTATTTATTTAAAATCCATTATGCGTCATTTATCATAAGTAATTTCACCCTGCGTAAAAAAAATAAATGATTCTTTAAAGAATAGCTTTTAAATACAAATAATTCAAATGGATCACAGTTTTTAATATTCAGATATTTAAGAATAAATAAATTTATAAATAACTCTAAAACATTCCAATGGAAATAAATCGCGGCATAACAATATTTATATAAACCCATTTATTTTAAAGTATCATAATGACACTCATATCAAAATATTGAAATGGTTCATTTAAGAATTAAGGCATTGAATGTCATACGTTTTACTATTTTATTCAAAAGTAAGTATTTTAAATCTATATAGAAATTTTTTACTTTTCTTCATAACATCCGTTACTTTTCTTTCTTTTGTTTTTTCAATGTTACCTATAATATATTAAAATGAATAAAAATTGCAATAAATTAATAAGACTGTTACCTTTTTAATATATTCGCAAATTATCAATAAAGATTCTAAAATAATGTAATTATTGAATAAAAAATGTTAATTCTTGGAATATATATTTCGAAAACTGAATTGAAAGTAGGCTTAAATTCTTAGGAAATTTCAAATCATCTGCAGATATTGAAAAATATTAGAGTCAACAGATTCCTTCTCAAAGATAACGTTTCACAGTATATATAATCTATTATATATTCCCTTTAGCATATATCTTTTTATATCAAATTCTTAAACTGTTCTCAAAATAACTTGCACGCTTCAAAATAAGCTGTTGGTAAAGAATTCCTTTGGGATCATTACTTCATTTTCATTCTAAGTAATATGTGTATAGATAAAAATATAGATTTATTAAAATGTAATAAATTAAAAATTTAACATTTAATGGAAAACTGTATCATAGATCATTTTCAAAAATGTTAATTTATTAGCTAACATTTATTGTACGCTTCAACTGCTATGAAAGTATTAATGTGGAAGTTTTAATTAGTTTCACGTTAAAGGCATTTATCTTATAAATATTTCAAAATCTATTAATTTTAAGAATAGAATATTATGTACTTATTTTTTCATAATTATAAAAATTATGCAATTTAAAATATTTAAGAATATTATCATGAGATTTTTTTTTAACTAAATAAATCAATTCTCTGATTTCTAACCAACTTATTATTGCATTATAATAGTAAATATCCCCATACTACATAATGTAGAAAAGCAAGTATGGTTTTAAATACACAATGTTTGCATACGAATAAATATTAAATTAAAGATAAAGAGAAATTGTAAGTTATTCATGTGAACTTATTAAAGATATTACAAAAAAAGAAAATGACCAATTTTATTAAATTTCTTCTTGTTTAGACGTCTTTTCCTGTAACTCGGCAAATTCTTCATTCTTTAAGAATACATTTTTAACCAAAGATTTTTAAACTAATTTGGATGAAATAATGGGCTTGTCAAAAAGTTTGAGTTGAGTTCAAAGTTTTCCCTTCTTTAAACATGAAAGGGATTTTTTTCCTTATGATGTTGACAGATATAAAAAGCATACTTTATCATTAGGAGTAGCTTATATGCTTTATACACATTTCAGGAAAATTTTGCTAAATTATGTGACTTATTTTGATTTTTAAAAGAAATGCATTGTAAAGTTCTAGTTTTCATTTTATGATAACTTATATATCTATGTTAAATGATTCTTCGTTGTATATTCATATTTTATTTAATGATATGAAAACAAAAAGCTAAAAGCTAGAAATATTTTTATTGTTTGAAATAATTTCACTGAAACATGGGAAAACATAAAGAAGAATAAACAGTATATTATTATATAATACACCAAAATTTATATTAAATCTGGCAATTTACAAATATATTCATTTTATATATAAGTTAAATTAAGTTTATAAGATCTAAACACATTCCTTGCCTGTCAAATTATGTTTCTAAACCCCCAATGAAATCACTGAGTTGGTCTTAAGCCTAAAATTTTAAATACCTCTTTTTAAAAAGCTAAATATCAATTAATTATTCTTATGAATTTTAAACAATATATATAAGATATTACTGAATTGATAAAATTATTTCGAATATAATTTACTCAGAGTCAATATACTTTTTGATTCATAATATGATTAGTTTACCAATCGTGAATTGCCATGCATTCCGTTTTTAAAAATTGAGAAAATCAAATTTTATATTTCACGATAATTATCGATGCATGAAGCAAAAGAAATTTTAATATTAGGAAGCATGTAAAGATATTTTGTAAATTATAAAAATGCTCTTTTTTTCAGGTTTTCAATATTTCAAAAACGAAGTATTAAATAAACTCCGCTTTTAATTTTGTTCTAGATTTTTGATTGTTCGTTCAAGCATTTTCGGAGACTCAGTTGTTGAGTGTTTTTTCTCCACCAGTTATTACAGTAATTCTATATTCAAGTCCAAAACAAGTTTACAAAATGTAGTTTTTTCCAGTTTCATTTTACGAGACTAGATATTGCTTTTCATAAAATTACTCACAATATTATAAAGATGGATTGTAAGGCAATATTAGAGAAAAACGGTCATTTCAGATAAAATCTTCTCAAACATATATTGGTTATTTCCTTGCATGAAATCACAGAAAAAAGGAACTTTAAATCTCCCAGCATGTTATCCACCATATGCAAACAACACATGCCATAAAAGATCAATTTAGCCGTTGAATGTAAATCATCATCATATCTTATTTATGCAGTCAATAAAACAATTTTGTTGTTGCATTGGTTTCTCATATATACGGGGATACCACAAACCTATCTTGGGTATCATCAGGAAGATATCTTTTAAAACATATAATTCTGAATAATCTAATAGTTGATAATTTACTTTGCAAGCGAGTTTTTCTGATCATTCCAACAATGAAAAATGTTTGAACAAAAGTGTCAAGAATTGATTAACGCCCTACTTTTATAACAATTACATTAGAGAGTCTATCATAATGATGAAAATGAACACTTATTAGATACTCAGACACTATTTCTTTTCAGTTCATATCAAAAACCAACTGCTGTTTGAACCAAAAATGCATGCATGTGTATATTGAAATCTAAAATTTGCATACCTCTAAATACAATCAAATTTTAATTTATCTTTCAGAAAATTTACCATAGATAGACTACGGCAAATATTTATATTATATTACACTCAATTACTTTAACTTTCGATATCAGTTAAATATATATAAGAGTTAAATATTGTTCCTACATAATTTTAACTGAAATATAAACACGAAGGCATTTTTTAAAGTGCTTAGCAGTTCTTTCTAAGTAAAAATATAAATAAAAAAACAGAAAATAGAAAAAACAAAAATAATAATAATAATAATGGAACATTACAACAACAACAGGTTGTTACTATGCTTTCTACTCTTATATTTAAATTTAAAAGATCTTTATTGATAAAAAAGATTATTTTAATTAATAAGAAGTGCTTCAAATATATCATAATTTTCTTGTTATGTTAATACAATAACTAGCCATTATAAAGAAACATTTTTACATGATATTTTTTCCAAGGTAGCAATTATATTTTATCAAATGGGAAAAGGTTTCAGCACTATTAAATAAATAAATTTTGAAAGAGAAAGAAGAAAGAAAATTTTAATTGAAGAGTGCCTGCTATGAATTTTATCTTAAAATAAAAACATAAAGTATTTCTGATAATCAACAGTCATCATGGATTTCAAAAGTGGCAAACTCTACCCTATACATAAAAGGAACTTATACTGTGAAATGCTGAGAACTTTGAGTTATTATCAATGCAAAATGCCTTAATAGTTATTTGATCTAATGGCTAAGAAATGTGCAGTTTTTTTATATCCAAGTTCTTGGAAGATATTTAAATAATACTTAATGAAAAGAATAATATATATTTCGATACAAAAAGCAACCGCAAAACTTATCTTAAGATATATTTACGAATATTACCAGTGCTTTACAAAAATAAATGATCATGGCTGAAAAATTATCATAAAAATCATTAAATATTTAAATCACATGTGTTATATATTTTCAAAATGGCTTTAATTCTATAATCCTTATATATTTTTCTGCTGAAGTTGCTTTAGAAAACATTCCATTTCAGAAATAAATACATTTACAGGCATTTTAAAAATGATTTTCCATGAAAAAATTGTGTTTTCAATTTTAGGATTAAATAAATGAAAAATTTTCAATTTTTAAAATGAGTTTTTTTAAAAAAATAATCAAAAGTAAGGATGTTAATTTACGAAATCTATCATTACAGACTTTCCATTGAAATTATTATTTAAATAAATTTTTCTTTATATATAACTAAAAAATTATGTAAAATCTTCTAAATTTCTATTTATCATAAATAATTTTATTTTGTACTTAATAAGAACGTTTTAAAATACATATTGAGCTGAATTTATAATACGATTTAATTTAACTGTAAATGAAGAGTGAAAAAAAAATTCAAAATGAATATAGTTTTGAATAAATTCTTAAATATAGTATAAAACAATAAATGTTTTTTAAAATAAAATAAAGATCAAAATATTGCTATCATATTAATGGGGTACGAAATAGAAATAGATGTTTAATGACAAATTCTGAAAGGTATAACAAGTATATATTTTAACTATAATTTAATTCTCAATAATTTTACTTTGTACTCAAATGTTTTGGATATTCAGTTTCATTATTAAAACCATACTTCTTTTTCCATATGAGAGGAATTAAACAACTATAATTTTGGTATAATTTTTGAAATAATAATATAACTATCATCAATTATCAAAGAAATATAATTTATGTTATATTAACATTAATTACAAAGACCAAATAGTAAAATAATGGTATATTTTAATGATAATTTTATTAAAATAATCTGGAATAAAAATTTTATTTTAATATGCATTATTGGGATAAGCCTTACATATTTTACTGAATAATATGTCCTGTTTTTAGTTATTTTCAGCAGAATGAAGAAAGCTATTTTTTGTTATTATGAATAAAATATTTGATTAATTTCATTAATAACTAGAAATTCGGAATTTCCCTGCCATTTTAGTTTTCGATTTCTTGATGCTTGCTTTCAAATACTTTTTTTTAATATTTTTATAAAGATATTTGAATTCATCATTCTTCAAGGCGTTCTTCTGACTCTAATTAATAAGAATTCTTGAAATTACACAACTTTTGCTTTATAAAAGGACAAGTTATGATGAATAAAAATTACTTACCTAATATCTAGAATCTCAATTAATTATATAACATATTATAATGCAATTGCAGTAATTGCATTATAAGCATATGAAAGAAATATTCATAAACTTTTATGCCCTGAATAAAAACAATAAAATTGAAGAGCTTTGAATTATTGGCAAAAAAAGTTATTTTTCTCAGAAACATATATGTTTTAAACTATTATAAATCCTTATGCTATATCATATTTATGCGCACATACATAAGATCTAGTACATTTTGTAAAATATATTAAACTTATAAAACATATCAAGCTTAAACTAAATTGAAATAATAAAACAAATTATTTTTGTTAAATATAATCTATTTACTACAATAGTAAGGTTATATTACATGCATAAATAAAATCATTGGTAAACTACAATGTATGGTTAAAATAAGAATTCAACCTCATTTCAACCATATACTGATATATATATATATA